>JACEGR010002196.1:0-136926 GCA_014170235.1 Listronotus bonariensis | reverse complement strand
ATTTTTATTAGATATAGGTAACATAAAAATCTAATTTTGGAGATTTCGCACTTTGAAACTAGCCTCCCTGCTATGGTGTTGCTCGTTTAATTGTTATGCACAGTATTATGAATCTATCAAACACTTTACTTACCTCCTAGGCAAACATGTTTATACAGGTTATTATCTTTATTATTACCACACTTATATTCTCATCTTCTTCACAATCTAGTGTCAAAACATCATATTTGTCAGATACATTTGACACAGATTTCTTGATAAAGTTGTCAATTTCAGTCTGTGTGTACTTTTTATCAAATATGACCACATCTATAGGATTTTGAGTTGTTATTATAGGGACATTGGTTTTAGCCGAAAGAAGAACTTTAACATCTAAATTGTACAGTGTTTTGAAGCCTAAAAGTTAGAAGTAGCAAAAAAGTCTTAATTTCAATATGCGTTGAAATATAATAAGACCTACCTGTGAATAAATTCCAAAAATGGTTCGACTAAGTTTGGTGGTGTATTAAATACATTAGGATGAAAGCTTCCCCAACGGATCTGTTAAGAGCAAGCAACTGAATGTAAAGAGTGTTCTTAACTGTTTTTGTACATCCGTGAGAAGCTTGCTTATGTGCTTTGGATTTGATACTATTAGAGGCCCTGTTTTGGCTGGCATTTTATGGGAACTTTTCGAAAATGATTACAGATGCTAGAAATAATAAAAAGTTTCTCAAAAACGTACCACAAAACAGTCTAGTCACGCCACGCAAATAATGTAAAAGAATTTAAAGTCACAGTAAGGTTATGTAAAACGACTTTTAACCTTATTTTTGGGGTGAAGAATTTGATTGGCTGGAGATAAGTTCATGTGTTACTTACGAGCCAATCAATATCCAATACAATAATTTTATGGATGAACTATGGCATGTTTTTATTTTGTCTTCCTTTTCTTGTTCTGAAGAAAAAGGTTATTTGACTTGTCAAAATCAGCTGATAACGATGCGACGTTGTCAAATGTTATTGAGTTTTTGGATCGCCTTTATCGACCTCACCTAACTTTAATTTTTGGGTTATTAATTATACAATTTCATAAAAGTTATGTATAGGAATGTTAAAACATAAATATTTTCTAAAATGTTTTTATAAAGTAATCGCCTTCTACCATTTCTACCGTGTATTTCATACATTCACGCAAACTATTAATGACAAGAAAAACTGAAGTGGCAACAAAGCGTTCTTTCTTATTTTTTAGGGGCGGACTTTGGATTTTATTTTTAATTAGGTACCTTGCAAATTTTTATTTAAGTACTATAATACTACAACTAAATTGTTTTGTAATTGAAGGATAAATATAAGTTTTAGATTTGGAAAACTATTTTAGTTATAGAGCAATAAGAGCGGTTTTGTTATTTAATATAAACCAATAGTTTTTGTGATTAGTACCCTACTAAAAAGGTATGTATGAAACAATAATTTTTAAACTATGGTGATTATGTTATTGAATATTGTAGGTACATAAATTTAACGGTTATTAAAGTTTCAAATGATGAAATTGTTATTTTTTTGTTTTTATTTTTCATATTTGTTTTGAGGGTTACTTCATTCGGCCCCTCTTTATGTATAAAGCCTTGCAAAAGGCAAAGCGACCCTCCTACATTCTTTACACCTTTAAAATATGATTTCCTGTAATTGGGCGAGGTTCAGGCGTTATTTCAACCTATTTAATAGATTTTTGTAGGTCGTCTTCAACATGCCTCCTTTAAAAGCTTTACTATGATTTGATGTCCCAACCATCAAGAGCCTTGTATATTTTTTGAAACAAACAAAAATACCTTTCGAATCGTGTCAAGTTGCTTTGCGAAAAAAGGTACGTACATATACTGACAAGTACCTCTGCCAATATCTGTCCAACAATTTGTCACCAATCTTTGTTATTTTTTTTTGGGAGAACACCGTACTGGACGAATTTACAAAAACATTAAACAGGTTTGGGAAAAGTGCCTTTTTTATTCACCATGGGGACTTTTAAGTTGGCAGAGAGGTATGCATGGAAGACTTCTAAAAATAAAGATATTTTATCTCTGTTATACATTAAGGCTGACAACAGCAAATGTCAGTACAGTGAATATCTGTCAACGGGTTTTATCACCCGTGGGAATGAGCCTTAATGCCCATTTTCACCAACTTTTTTTAGGGAATTCCTAATGCTAGTAACTTCTTTATAAATATTCTCTACTGGCGCTAAGGATCCCTCTAAAACAGTTGGTGAAAATGAGCATAAGAACTCCAGCAATCAGCTGATGGATGGCGACCAATGAGGCACGAGTAAACCCCTTTAGTGGGAATCGGCCAATGTTGGTAAAACAAGTCGTTAAAAGACTTCATAAGCATTAAGACGATTTTTGACTTGGGAAGTAGCCTCTTACTTTCTAATGCTTAGTCCTCATGTAAACAAAAATTGCGCAACTCTGGAACTGCGGATTGGCGCAATTTTCATAAATCGTCTGTTTATAGAGGCAAAAAAAAATAGGTTATCTATTTAACAAATAATATGAACAAAAATGCCTTATGGGCACAAAGGTTAACAAGAAAATCGGCGGATTCCGTAAAAAGTTAAACATTCTCAACTTTTTTCCGGGAATGTCAAGGATCTGTCACTTTTAACATAGCTGGGAAAAGCCAAAAAATTTCCGATATTGTAGTCACGTGATTCCGAGGTTCCGCAATATTTTACCGTACCGAAATCGGGCCACAGATTCTGAATTTTTTACACATACGGGCATCGAGATTGATTATATTATTAGGATGTATGGATGGTGGAGGGGAGGATAACCATCTTTTATGGCGGACAAGTTGAAAAAGTGGCCATCGGAATGTAGCAAGTTGGGATGGCGCCACAGTAGCCAGTGGAGGGATTTTGGTATTTCTTTCCTTTTTATTTTGTATCTATCTGTCCTTTTCATTTTGTATCTCACTCTAATAATTCATGCTCATTGGTTAAAAAATCTCCTCTGGCTACTGTGGCGCCACCTTAAGTTGCTCCTTTCGACGGACACTTTTTAAAACATTCAGATGGTTATCCTCCCCTCCACCATCCATATATTAGGGATGGCAATCATATATCGATTATTTTCAAATATCAATACATATATCGGAAATCATTTATGCCCATTTTCACTCAACCGTTTTAGGGATCCTTAGTGCTAGGTGGAGAATATGGTATATAAAAGGTTTTTTTTTTACCTAGCGCTTAGGGAACCCCTAAAAAGTTGGTGGAAACGTGCATTAACCTCTCGACAGCGGTAGGGTATCGGCTCTGGTATTGATTGACTTCTTCAGAAGTCGTTCGATACGATTACTCTGCAGGTTATTGTAGTTGCTCAAAGCTTAAGTTTTATGGTTTTGACTGAAATGCTGTCAAAGTTCTGCTCATTCTACCTTGATTACCTTATTTTCACTAGTGGCCATAGCGCCGCCATGGCTACTGCGATTGGCATTATTGAAAGTGAAGCAAATTTTTTTGGAAAAAAGGCTACAATAAATAGGAAAATGGGTTTTAAAAGGTGGAAATCAAATATTAGGAGTGCCATTTTTAGCGGAAAACTTGAGAACTGGGTGCGAAAAGAAGGAGAATGTAGTAAATTTGGGTTTCCTTTCTAATCAAGGGTGATGATTACTATAATTTTTAGTCGGCACAAAACATTGCCGACTAAAAATTATTATTCGTAATCGGGGCACCAAAAACACCCGTATGCCAAGCATGTTTGTTTATAATACAAATTTCTAGTGTGGCGATAGTCAGATATATCACAAGAGAATTCCGGGATAAAGTTGCCGATCATTGGTATCCTCAAAATAGCCAACAAAAAGCTAAGATCGATGAATATCTAGAATGGCAACATAATAACACTAGAATGTACTGTGCATTGTTCTTTTCGGCACAAGGTAATTTTTGGTAATATCTTTTTGACTTAAAATAATCATGAGATTACATTTTAGTGGCTAATTCCAAACATGACTGGCAGTCCCCCGGATGAAGCAGAGGTAGAAAAACATAAGAGCAACATGTTGACTTGTCTGGATGAAATCGAGGCGCTCTGGCTTTCTCAGGGACATAAATATATTGCCAGTGACAAGATTTCTGTTGCTGATCTTTTGCAGCTTCAGAACTGGAACAGCCCAGTAAGAGTCTGGTGTTTTTTTGAACGGCTTTACTTAGCTTGACCTGTTTATTTATTTATTGGTTTAAAATTATTTGGGTCAATATTAGTAATTAGAATGTGACCCCCTTTCTGACGACAGATCAATCTGATATTTGGTACAAACTTTTAATCTTAATGACAATACAATATAATACATTCTTAATGATTGTAAATCCAATATGGCCGCCGATACAAAATAGCGGATTACATATTACTTCACAACAACCTCAATATGGGTCTTAAATAAAAGGGCTTGATTTGTACAATTGAGCTCACCATGAAAAAATTAAAATCGAAGATGGCCGCCGCCACAAAATGGCGGATTACATATTTTTTCACAACTACACTCAATATGGGGCTTGATTAGTTGAATAGAGCTCATTTTAAAATAAATTAACTTCATAGAATGAGGGAGTATCAACTAACAACAAAACTGAAAATAAATCATACATATAAAAATAGTTCTTTATGTTAAACGGTTTTATTGTCATTCATTTGACTTTGATAGCGTTTGGTCCGTCGCCCGTATTTCCGTATTTCTGCTAATATGAAAAGGCAGTAAGCCTAACGATTTTATTATTTGTCTGATCAATACTCCAGATTAATGAGAAGATTGGTGGGATTTGGTAGCTAGGACTTACCGAATTATTTTTTTAGCTTATAGTACAATCAAATTGTTTAACATAAACACTTTTTTAAATAATTTAATAATTTAATCACTTTATGCTCAAGTACCGCCCAAAACGGCACCATATGTGTTTCTTTTACATTAAAGATATTCTGCAGAACCGTTTAGGAATTGTTCAAGAACTTTTGGATCTATACAAATTATTGGCGGTCATATTTTTGATATCATCAGGAACTTTTTCAAATGGCTGAAAAGGTATCTTGGACGCATTCAGAACCAACACCCTTGGGGTAAAAAAGTGTACTTTTGTTCCTTGTGTTCAGTTTCCTGATTAGGTCTTGCTCATAGCCCATCCCTTTACCGAGCGTTGTCGGGCGGCAACACTGAATGCGGCCGTCAAAAAATGGTCGCTTTTATTCGAAAAACGTGCCAAGTACTTTTTTTTTTTTAGAAATGGCTGGATTTGACGTGACTGAAGGACGTCCAAAACTAAAGAAATGGTTGGAAATGGTAAAACAAGAGTGTAACCCGGATTATGATGAAGCCCACCTTATTGTTAACAGAATTGCAAAAAAATCTGTAGCAGCTAAACTTTAAATAAAACATAAATATTTAACAATGTTTTTTTTATTCTTTAAACAACTTTAACGCACCTATGGCATTAGCGTCCAAAATTACTTATAAGATAAGCGACGCTTTTTCTTTAAATTGGCAGCACCCCTCAAAGTCGATTGATGAGATAAGGTCACGACATTCGCCATATTGGCTAGCGCGGCTGTGACGTCAAGTCGGGCCATTTTCGGCCATGTTTGATTTTAGGCAGATCAGTGGCGTAGAATTAAGGAGAAAACAAAAAGAACTGTATGTTGTAAACAAAATTTATTGGATTATTTTAATAGGCATAACTTAAAACAAAAACATAAATGTGGTTTTAAATATTGAAAATTAAAAATTATCAAAGCGACGACAGGACGATAAGGTACCTGGCAGAGCAAAACATTTTCCATGGTTCCGTAAGTCAAAAACCATTTTAAAAACTTTGTATACAAGGTGTCCGCTAATGAATGGTAAACAGAAAAACCACAGATTCCTTATGCCAAAATATTAAGATTTAACCAAACATACCTAATATCCAAAAGTTTATAATAAGGAAGATACGGGTTGTGTCATAGTAAAAAGAAAAAGTAAATTTATTTCGATAATTGTTCACCCCTTTTTAAATATCTTAATAAAACTCTCGGGGTTTTTAAACATTAGCTTTTCAGATCGAATATTAATTTTTGTGTGTAGACTAGAGGGCGATGGGTACACTATTTAAAATTCTCTAAAACTACCCAATTTTTTGTTACTACTCTGTATGTATGTAAACTAGTAAGCTTCTCTATGCTTTCTGCACAAAAGGATATAGTAAGAATCGGTCTTGACAACCGTTTTTAAGGTATTCACGTTTTAGTTGTTCAGTGCACCCGAAAGTATATGTACCTTCAATAACATCGTATTAGCTATAATTACAACTGCTCAGATATAAATAGCTGATAGCTAAAAACTCCTGGATACAGAGTTTTATTAAAATGTTTAAAACATATCAGAAATTATCGAAATGCATGAATAAAAAATATTTATATCCCTTTAACACCCCGTATCTTCCTTATCATTAACTTTTGGATATAGGTATGTTTGTTTAAATCCTAAATGGGTATTTTCGCATAAGAAATCTGTGGTTTTTCTGTGTACCATTAATTAGCGGACACTCATCAGTATCATATGTATATAAAAACACGAATGACTGAAAACTATTCGACTAAACACTATCAAAATCTCTAAAATAAAAACGAGTCCGAACCAATAATATGTGAAGTCTCTAAACTAACCAAAAACATTAACAACTGGAAATCCTTGCAAAATATACAACCAAAATGAAAATGGCAAATTTCCACAGTTTTTACCAAACAAAGCTTCGACAAGGCACGACTCTGTCATCAGCTGATAATGCTACCAACTTTGAACAGAACTGCCAACCGAAATCGTAATTCTCACACCCTCACGTCCCTGACAAAAGCTATCACCGGTCTTGCTTATGTCTAAACCCCTTCTCATAAAGAAACTCTACCTCTTAAAATAACAGACTATTTTTGGCCTCCTTATGGTTATCGTTATTAAACATAACGATTACGGCAGCAGTTTTAGACAGAGATTTTGCAACCTCTTTTAAGAAATTTATCTTGCGTCTGCGCTTTCGACCCATAACCTTATTTTTGCCTGTGGTTCGCCGATTTTAAAGTTTGCGAAAAATCAGTATTTACTTTATTCTCCATAAGTTATATATTGATTTTTTAATATATGCAAACAGTTAAACAGTTCCCTTGATTTTGTTTTTTAAAGTAGATGTAAACAATACAGGATAAGCAAGTGTGCCAGATTGTAACATGTAAATTAATAACTGATTTAAAAACATCCTTAAAAATGCAAAAGTCCGTTTTTAATTTCTTTTACACTATTTTATTTTTCTTACTGCTATGAATTTTTCGCTAATTATTCGTTATGTATCAATAATATTTTAATTAATACGGTATTAAAATTTCAACCTTCTTAAATAATCGATATTAAAATTTTACAATTTGGCAACCACGCAGTTTACCAATAACGATAAAGATAACGATAAGCTCTTCGGTATTCATCCGTAATTAAAGGAGTTCGGTATGGTTAATAACGATAACGGATCATGTTTGGCGTTATCTGCGAGTTCAGAATAAAGTTAACCACAACGGAATTGCAAAATAAGAGGTGCAAAATCGTGTGTCCAGGCAGAAGTCGAAGCTTAAACGGTAGCCTTCAGATGTCCAATCCATTGTTGCCAAGTCGTGAAAACGTATATACAAATTTCTTGACGATATGGTGAAGGTTTAATAGAAATAAAACAAATTAATTTAGTTATGCACCAAGCATCAAGTAATATTATTATATTAATATACGAACCTAACTTACATACAGTATGAATGAAGGACAAAAAAAACAAACGTGAAAGATATGAAAAAAAAGTGGATGATGAATTAGTATTCCTTTTCTGTGTTCGAATAAACATATTTTATTTAATATTAATTTTTTTATAGAGAGGTTACCGTAATTATTACCTTCCTAGAAGGTATTGAAATTATGTAATAAAATATGTCATTAAATAAACCTCTTGTTTTTTTTATGAAAAAATTAAATTCCTTTTAGTCAAACATGTAGTTCATATGTCATCTCTTAGAAAAAAATGTAGCAATATGAACTTGAACAGGAAACTAATGATAATATTAATATTATGTAGTGATTTTTTTTAACTGCAAAGCTTAAGGGATTTTTAAAGCCAAGATTAACTTGAATTATTGGTTCTCACTATGGAGACCTCACTAAATATTGCAACTTCAATAAAAAAAGACAATATTTGTGAAAATTTTATTGTCTTCTGATAGATCCGCAGTTTCGATTACAACTCATAGAAGAAACTGCAAGAAACTATGAGTGATTAAAATGTTTTCTAAAAATAATACAGAATTTTTAACAACCAGTAATATATAGGTACTGTAGGTAATAAATAACAATTTATACACATATGTAAACAAATATTTTTATAAATAGTCTACTAGAGCTAGCCTAAGAATACAAAATATAAATGGGTAAATTATAGTTAGTTATAAAATACGGTTGTAATGATAAATAAATTCACTAAATAACTACACTCGGTGCTACTTCTGCTTTGACAAAAGTATATCTGTTTGTCCATTTTCATTTTCCCTCAGTATTTGATATGTCCACTTTTTCAAATTTTATCAAAGTTATTTTCTCACAGGTATATTCATAATTATGATGCTGCTCTAAATGAGTCCCTAAGGTCTTTGTTAGTTTAAACGACACTTCACAACCTCCCAAACACTTAAATAAATGAGTTTCATAAGAATAATTAAGAGTCAAGTCCACTTTTTCAACAGAATGAACTTCTCGTACATGTCTGTTGAGATTCGACTGTGTTGAAAATAACTTTTCACACTTAAAACAAGATACTGGCATTTTAAATGTATTTTATAAGTCACAATACAAATAAAAAACTACAAATATCTCGAATTTGCACAATCGAGAAACTGAAAAAAGGAGGGAAAAAAGTTAGGTTAACTTGTTAACAGCGATCGAAACATAAGCGGCAACACTGGATTGGATATCTGAAGGCCTTTTTATCGTCTAAAACCGTACCCATCTCACTTAGCTTTGAAAGAAATATCTTCGGCTAGTGTAAAAATCTGCATCTCCAAGTTGGACAGTATTCCGAGAGATGGTACTTTGCATTGCAAGGAAATTGCATGCAGTAAAGAATTTTTCCTATTTTAATTTTCAAATAAAATATCCCATCATTTTAGCTTTAAAAAAAAGTATATGCGACAATTTTCGTCAATAAGACGTCAGCTTGCTGCTTGGGAGTATCTGCATTTGCCCACTTTCGTGTCTTTTTGTTATCTTTTTGCCAATAACTTATTAATGATGGATGCCATCATCTTAAACGCATTTGTTTGCCAATAACTTATTAATGACAGATGCCATCACTTTATCTGCAACACGTGGCCTAATAACGGCCAATTGCCCACTTTCGCGTCTTTTTGATACTTTTTGCCAATGCCTTGCCATTAAAGAGTGTTGGCAATGCTGCAAATTAAATATACAACGCCGGCAAAATGTTATATGGGTTACGTCTTTTTTACTTTAATAACGCAAAAACAGTATATAGGGCATAGGCAAATTCAATTACGTGTGTCCAGGCAGAAGTCGAAGCTTAAACGCTAGTGTCGGGATCCGGGTAGTGAGTTTTAGGTAGCAGTATTTATTGTTGATTATGATTATACGTGGTGTGAATAAATCGTTGATTGTAAGTTTAATTTTAACAAGTATAGTTAATTAGTGTATGTTGATAGTTGCGTGATGTGGATATGTGATAATTAGATAATTTAGAAATGGATCAAAAACTGGAAATAAATGTTGCAGTTTTTACCACAGATAGTTTGCCTTTAAACAGAAAACTTTTATCAAAAACAAAACGGAAGATCTGTTCCCCGATCTTAAAGTAATTGTTCATCTACTAGTAAAACTTGGACATACAACAGAGTTTTTAATAAGAACATTTATGGAAAATAAACTGAATTTGTGGGTGTTCGATCACAAATAAAGTATTCTGCAGTAAGAAGAAAAATAGGCGAATGGACTTTTTCTTTTTAAATAGAGGGTAAGTTTTTAATGTCATTTCTTTTTTGCTTGTGCCTCCCACTGAAAAATGTTACGGAGCCGCTTTCACTGGAAAATAGGCCTACCCTTTGCTGTACCTTACTGTTTGGCTTCCTAAATTATTATTGATGCCTTGTCTAGTATAAAGAATGGTTATATTCATCTCTAACAATTTCACATGTCTCTATAGACATGAATTTAGTTTTAGAGGAAGATTAAAATTGATGGGAAAAGTTGGATATTTCTCTAATTCTATGAAATAGTGTGTTAGTCTAATCCAGTTCAAAAGTATTTTTAAGATGCACAGGGGTGTCCCAAATTCAAAGGTATGCCAAACATTTATATTTTGGACACGGTGAGCTACACAAAGTCAGAATAAATTAAGGCAAAGTTGCGTAATTAGGGATATCCTTAATGTAGATACCGTTTAAGAATTTAAGAAATTCCTGAAATCCTTTTAAGAGATACCTGGAAAAAAAACGTGATTTGTTTTTTTTTTTCTCTCTGAGAATAAAAATTCGTTTTTCAAAATGAAACGATTTTTTGAACATTTTGTAAATGACCCGTTGATGTAAGTTTTTTCATGCATTTTTTTTTTGGGAAAGCCTGCCCCAGTGCAGTCCCTCGTTGGTTCCAGTTTGGGAGCGTACATAAAACAAGAAATACTCTTGTTTATAAAGCAACTTCTTTAGCTATAAAAGATGACGATTGCAGATTTTCAATGTGTGTTTCTGTTTGTTTTTTACATAATAAAATAACTATAGGAACCAAGTAGGTATAGAATAGCATACCTACACTTAATTGGGCTAATTAACATCAAAACAAAAGTTAACTAATCCCTTAATAAAACAAAATGAATAAAATACCATGTGATAATTTCAAGGTTCAAATCTGCAAGTTAAATAATTTGTAGATCAAAGCATTAATCATTAAAAAATCCACAGGGTCAAGTGTGGTTAGACATCAAAACAAACAACCACAATTTTCATATTTAAACCGAAGACGATTATGGAAAAGATAAGTGGAAAACTGACTCAAAATCTGGGTGTTTTCATCGTCGACTGCTACATATTAAGAAGGGGGATGTACGCCTTGTATAGGTTCTATTAGCTGTGATTTTGCTGTAAGGCAATGTGACATGTTTGGTTCAGAAAAATACCTTGCCACAAAATTATTTTTAATCAACCAAAACAAATAGTTTTAACAAATTAATCAAGGACATATTTTCTCTTATTATAAGTATTTTCTATAAACGCTTCACCTCAAATATAATAATAATACGAAAAATATCTGTCAAATCTCTTTCATCAATCCTAATCACTCACTAAAAGCAGTTAAAAGTAAATTCTTGTCCGTATTGGTATAATACAAACATAATAGATAAAAGCCTGCTTGCCAAGATTATTACAAATTAATATATCTATTCAGAAGATAGGAAATAATATTAATTTTGGAAATTCAATATATTGCAAGGAAGATGTAAGGTTGATGAAGGGATTAATTGTTTTAATTTTCCATGACCTAAGTCCATGGAGGATATTATAGTATCGACTTACTTTTGGACGACAAAAGGGAGAAGATACAGGGGTTGATTAAATACAAATAAGATTATTGTTTATAAGGGTGATAGATTAAAAGGAAAGTGCGGGCGCTTATGCCATTAATATTTTTCTTAAGAAAATAACAACGACCATTTATTGATTACTAGTGTTTTGGTCAGATTAAAAGAAATTTCAATGATGATTTTAAATAAAAACCCTTCTTCTACAACAACAAGATGATATAATACTGGTAGGACGTGTGAAAAAATGGTTTACTTTAGTCTAGGAAGTTAATCCTGAAAAATATTCCAGGAGAAACCATCTCATAACCTTAATAGATTGCTTTTAAAAATTTGACACAGTGATTATGGATAATGGAAGAAACGAGGTTATAGGTCACAGAATCTCGTCATAACTGACCAGAGGCGTTGTGGGATTGTTTAAAAACCCAAGTTTTATCGTTACCACATTCAGCTGAAATAAGTGTTATCGGAAGTAGCATTATAAGCAACTAATGAATTTTTTCTGTGAATTTTAAAAATAGTGGCGGATAATACAAAATCTTTTAATTTTTGCTTTTTCCAACAAATTTACATTTTGCAATAACGGCTTAGTAAATAGGCATAGCTATATCACAGCCTACCTACATTTAAATAGACATTTGGAATAAAAAATGTGTTAAACGGAATTTACTTAAAAATATAAAAATAGGTCTAGGCAACCTATACACCATTTAAAAGAGCATTTGGTTTGTCATCGTGGTGTAAAAAAATACAGGGTGTTCCATTTCAAATAAGAGAGATATTGGTATTTGACTTTCTAAAAATTGAAAATATTTTTGATCACCCTGTATAATCTATGATCTCGATATGACCTACGTATGATAAGTCAAACTTTTCCCAATCATGTAACAAATTTTAAAGTTTAAGGAGTTTGTTAATATTAAAATAAAATTAATTTAATTGCATCCTTGCATTTTGAAAAAAATGAAATATCACAAAAACAAATAAAATTAGACACTTGGTACTATTAACAAACTTAAATTATTTTTTTATGTAGAATCTAAAACCGTCATAAAATATAGGGTGTTCCATTTAAAAAAATATAACTTTGATACGTCACACTTTTTTGAGACATCCTGTATAGAGTAAAATAATTTTATACTGTGGTATTAGCCGACCTGTATATGTTCAGAATTTATATTTTTAAAACCCCATGGTTATCCAGCTACAGACCGTGTCGGATATGGTGGGCCACCCTGTATGTATGTTTATTAACGTTTGAAAAATTATCTTCACATTTTAAATATAAAAAATCCCATTTCAGCAACCTGAAAATAATTATAAACATAAAATTTCGGCAAATCTCTTGCTCTATCCTAATTTCTTTTCTTTCTTTGTACAAAATAAACAAACAAAAAAACTGCAATTCCAATAGGTTCACATCAATATTTTTTTAACGTTTTCTTATTCTGTAAACGTTTTCTTTAGATTTTAGAAACAATCTTGAACAAAGGGCTTTCTCATGAATCTTTAAACCACACAGCACTTACACTTGCGTACAAAAAATATATTTTCCTCACTTAAAGAGCTCATTTAAGTTTCTTACAGTTGTAAACGAAATTCTTATCGTTTACTAAGACAAGAAAAGATTTTTAATTGTGTAAAATTTTAATTCTGAATTATTTTTGTGTTTATTTATATTATTGCATGGTCTTCTTGTTGAGTACACGCCTGGAAAGAATGGGACCGCTTCGGTCCTGGTCCCGGGGTATACGAGCTGACCCTGTTCAGCCCTATTGACCCCTATGAACTGGCCGGTCGCCTGAAACAAAATAAAAGAAAAACCCCTCAAAAAACCCAAAAAATTCTAATTAAAAAACGACGTTTCGGTGGCAAGTCTGCCACCGTTGTCAAGATAAAAAATTAAGTCAAAAATAAAAATAAAATATTAACTAATATTTAAATTAGAAATGATTAAAATTTAGATTATTTTTGTATCTCAAACTGAAAATAGTTTGACATATGTGTCATGAGTGACATAAGTAACTGGTGTATTTATTATTTGTAAGACAAAAAAGGTAATAAGTTAGTTGATTTTTAGTTTTCCTGAAGATACTTCAGTATTAAGCAAAGGGAACCAAGTGTTATTTAAATTAACTGAAATTGATGCTACACAATTATCTTTATTTAATAATATATACGCACTTTCTTTGATTTTGCGTTTTTTTAGAACAAGTTTCCTTTGCTAAAATGCTCGAAGCATCCCAGTTTATTCTATGATTGTTCTCAAATGCGTGTTGGCAGATTTTTGATTTATGAAATTCTGTGTTTTTAATGTAAGATCTGTGTTCTTTATTTATATTGTTACATTGCTATTTTGTAAAAAATTTAAATATCCAATCCATCATTTAAAAAATACCTTTTCAAAAATGTATCACGCTTTGTATTTATTTCAAGCGATATAGCTTGTAATGTTATTTATTATTGTTATTGGATAGATAGTGGGCCATGAAAAAGTAATCATGTCTTCCTGTAAACAATCTTAATTTAACTTTTGTATTTTAGTGACTGTAATTAATATTAATAATTTAATAGGGCAAATAAGTGTAAGGAATAATCCTGTTTTAAAGGTAAACTTATTAACTCTGTTGATTTTTGATCCGGTTTTAATATCACGTTTATTTTTTATTTAGAAGAAAACAATTATGTTAACTTATGCATCAGGTAAGTAAGATATGAATATGAATAACAAACGCAAGCTTCCTGCTGAAAGGCGCAAAATAACTTACCTGAGTGGCTTTCCAGTGACGCAAATAGAGCGCTCCCGAGTAGCTCAGGAGCATTTCGTTCTACTTTATGGTGTTCCAGTGACGGAAAGTGTTAGGCACCTGAGCTACTCCGTTTTTCTTTCCCCTTGCCCCTCATGCACCAACCCCTCTTTTGGTTTTTGTGCTTCAAACGTGTTTTTTATGGTTAAGGATGGATTTTTAAAAGTTATTTATTTAAAATGGAATTAGATATTGAAAAGAGATTATTATTATTAAGCCAAGAAATGTTAAAAACAACGAAATTTTAAAATTTCTTAATGTATTTCTCTTTCCTTGTCTAAGGATGCGTTCCAGTGACTAACTTTTTAGAGCAGTTCAAGAGCTTCAAGCCCTGGAGCGTGACGCACAAAAATTTTCGTCACTGGAAAGCCACTCCTGATGCATAAGTTAACATAATTGTTTTCTGCTAAATAAAAAATAAACGTGATATTTAAACCTGCTTTATTTCCCATATTAAATTATTGATATAGATAGTTTTGCGCCATTGCAGCTATAAACTCAAACTTTAATTTAAGATTGTTTAATGAAAACATGATTATATACTTTTATAAGGTTTGATCCAGCAGGCTGTTCCGAAATGTTTGCAACCGTTCGGATTCTGTGCACGTCAAATTTGTCGTTCCAGTAGTGCCGCCGTTTGCTTAACTGTAACAGTATACAATTGTTTGTTGTTTCAGCAATAGTTTTAAGATGTTGGAAACCTGTTGGAAACAGTTTGAAGAGTGGGCTCCCCTACTAATATGTCTTTTTTCTACCCAATAACAATATTAAATGATAAATTATGCAACATTTTATTTTTTTTGAGCATTTTAAAACTAAAAATATACCGAGTGTCCCATTTAGAATTTGAAAAATAAATACATATCTAAATAAAATGCGCCACTTAAAAATGAAATGCTTTGCAGAATTTAAAAAATGTATGTAAATTAAAACGGTATAAAGGAATAAGAAGAAACGCAGCAAAAAACACGCTGTAGAGAATAAAAGACGAATGATGGTTTTCACCAGTAAGTTTGGCTTGAAATTTAAACTTCGCAAATGGTTTTTCAGCAAAAAGCGTTAAATTTGACCCATCCTCGACTTTTACTACAACTGACGTCACACTGGTATTTAGTATATCCTCTTAAGATGGTGAAAGTATCAATATTAGATAATTTATTTGAGATTAGCTAATCACCGCAAAAAATGTAACCAAATTTTTGGATTCAAAGTTAAACAGTTAGTAGCAAATAGTGGTTATATGGAGCAAGTTCAAATAAACTAAAATTTTTAAAATGTCCGTGGTTCGATTAAATAATTTTATTTCAGTAGTAGATTACTCAATTGTGTATTTTTCGATTACTTTTTTAAATTTAACGAACTGTATATCATTCAATCATACAAAACCTGTTGATATACCGGGTGATTCATCGCCAAGATTTAAACAATTTTGAAACAAAAAGAAATCTACAGAAAGCCTACACATACAAATAGATACTTAAATTTTAACTCAAATCACCCAATAATGGTTAAAAAGGGGAGTTGTAAAAGTCTATTTAATAGAATTAAAGTCATTTGTTCTAATTAAAATATAAATATTGAAAGAGATTATTTTGAAAAATATTTTAATTCAAAATAATTATCCGCTTGATTTTATAAATAAATAAACCAGTTATAAGACAAAATCAAAATAGACCTATTACAAATTTATTTTTACCATACATTCCCGGACTATCAAATAAAATTCAACGAATAGGACATAAATTTAATATTCGCACAATCTTTAAAACACAAAACACTATCAGATCTCAATTAACAAAAACAAAACCATACAACTTAAATGAAAATACAAAAAATGTCATTTATAAAATACCTTGCAGAATGCAATAAGTTTTATATAGGTGAAACTTGTAGACCATTAGCCAAACGCATAAAAGAACACAGATCATACATTAAAAACACAGAATTTCATAAATCAAAAATCTGCCAACACGCATTTGATAACAATCATAGAATAAACTGGGATGCTTCGAGCATTTTAGCAAAGGAAACTTGTTCTAAAAAACGCAAAATCAAAGAAAGTGCGTATATATTATTAAATAAAGATAATTGTGTAGCATCAATTTCAGTTAATTTAAATAACACTTGGTTGCCTTTGCTTGATACTGAAGTATCTTCAGGAAGACTAAAAGTTAACTAACTATTCACCTTTTTGTAAAATAAACAATCAATACACCAGCAACCAGTTATCTACGTCATAGTGACACACTATAACCAAACAAACATATTTTGACATTTAATGTCAAAGTTTTCAGAACTCCAATATCCTAAAAACATAAAAATTTTAAATTTTAAAACCTAAATAATAGTAAATTTTATTTTTATTATTTCTATTCCATTTATCTTGACAACGGTGGCAGATTTTCCACCAAAACGTCGATTTTTAATTATCTTTTTACTTGTTTAAATTTTTTTTTGGTTTTTTAGTACTTTTAATTTTATCTTTGGCGTGTACCCAAATAAATACCAGATATGAAGAAAAAAATGTTACATATAATGTATAAACCTTTTCATTAGTGGAAAAGCGGCTATAGCTTTTAAATATGTCAAAATACCGTTATTATTTTGGCTTGTGGAAATCGTTCGAATCATATCGGATTATATATTTTTCGTTATACTTAATTTTCAAAATAAAAAAATAGCAACGCTCAAGAATGTCAAAATGACGTTTTTACTATTACCCTCCGCTTTCTTTACGTCACTCTCAAATAGTCAGATTAGTGGAATATACACTGTTTAGCATGTCAATTAACACCCTATCTTAATCTGACGCGCTCGAAATTTTTAATGGATAAATCTTTATATCCTATATATTTTACGAACGACCCTGTATACGAGGCTCATATTTGATGATGGTACTTAATAAGTATAAGGTCTTCTCAGGTATATTATTCTGCTGCGCTGTATGGTAAATCCCAAATTAAATGGTTTTTGTCCGTAAATAAATAAATAAAATAAATAAATAAATATATAAATAAATCCCCTTCTGGGCTCCCCTACCATAAAAAATACCGGTCGCTCCCAGTAACACCCTGTATATTTAAGTCATTATTTTTACAGAAAACTAGCAATTTTAAAAAAAATATATAGGGGCAAAGTTAAAATAAAACATGTTTTTATAGAGAAAAGACGCAATTTCTATATTTTCTAAGCCCAATAGGGGTCCATGTCATTTGAGATGTGGGTAACTTTAATGGGGTAGTTTTTTCTATCGGTCCTTTATATTGGGGACTGAAAAACATTTTTACACCGCCTTTTTTCTTATTTTTAAACGTCTCTACCAGAGAACGTTAACTTAAAAAAATTTTGCTAAATTGTTTAGAACTTTATATTTCATTTACTGGCAAAATTCTATTAATGCTTTAAAAAATAATGTTAGTAGGTATATACCGGGAGACTGGTACAAAAAATTGTTTTTTTAATAGGTAGAAAATATTCAAAGGCTAACAAAAAAAAAAAACATATTGTGAAGGTTTGAAAGCAGTTATTGTTGTTAAATACAGGGTGATTCTACTTGACAAAAAATAAGGGTAGAGCTTCATATAATATTTTTTTCAAAATGTCATTCGTTTTCGAGTTACAAGCCGTCAAAGTTCAATTTTTATTTTGGTTTTTCGCCATATTGCATTTATTTTAACCAATCCAGTTGATATTTGGCACACAAATCGAGCTTTGCAGATTCTAAAATTTTAAGACAAAAGTACTTTTTTAAATACCGCCAGAGGACACTTTACCTAAAACTTAAAATTTATTTACATCATAACTTTTTATTTTGACAGATATCGCAAAGCTGGGGGCGCCATTTTATAGACAATCAAAAACTTAAAAATAAGGTACTCTTTATTAAAGTCGATACACCTCACCCTTTTAGGCATATATACAGGGTGTCCAGTAACTCAACCGACAAACTTAACCAAAGGATTCTACAACAAAAATAAGAAAAAAACTTGAAATAAACATATGTCCTAAACGTCTTAGTTTTTGAACTACGGGATGTTAAAAATTTAAAAAAAAAAAAGTTTTATATATAGATACAATGTGTTTATGCCAGTTAAGGTTACTTTCAAATGTGACGCCCACAAGATTGAAGGTGTCTTTGCTCTGTAAAACTTGGCCGCTCATAAGTAGAGGATGAGTATTTGATGACTCTTTTCGCGACAAGGAACATGATTGTGTTTTGGATGCATTAAAATGGACGAGATTTTTGGCGCCCCAATCCAATATTAAATTAAGATCCTGCGAAAGAGATATCTGCATCGCTCTGCGTTTGTTTTCCAAGTCAGGTTTAGTGATGGGTTTAGGAACCTGAAAACTGGAGTGAAGGGTACTATCGTCGGCGAAACTATGAATGGAATTAGTTGTGGACGAGAGAAGGTCGTTGATGTGAAGAAGAAACAATGTTGGTGCCAGAACTGAGCCCTGAGGGACTCCAGCATTTACTTGGTGAAAGCTTGAAGAATGGCCGTCCACAATAACTGATATACGTCGATCAGATAGATAACTAGAGAGCCAAGTACAGAGTTTAGTTGAAAGACCATAGGAGGGAAGTTTATTAAGAAGTGCGGCATGCCAGACCTGGTCAAAGCTTTGGATATATCAAGAGCAACGATCTGGGACTCACCTAGAAACTCAAGAGACTTATTCCAGCAGTGTGATACGAAGGAAAGAAGATCTGCTGTAGATCTTTGTGGCGAAATCCATACTGCCTGTCATGCAAAATTTTGTGTTTTTCTAAGTACTTAAGAATTTGTGAATTAATTAATTTTTCCATTACTTTACAAAGAACTGAGAGAATTGAAATTGGTCTATAGTTAGATGGAAGAGATTTAGATCCTTTCTTGGGAATAGGTTGAACACGTGCAGCTTTCCAGCTCTCCGGAAAGATACCTGTGTCGTAAGAAATTCGAAAGAGCCGAGTTAAGATTGGTGCAAGTTCTGGAGCATATTTTTTTAAAACGATTGCTGGTATGCCATCCAGCCCCAGATTTCTATGGATTCTTTTAGAAATGAGTTTTGATGTGCTCCTCAATTGCTGTTCTCAAAACGCAGCCGAATACAAAGAGAACCCAAAGACTAAAAAGTTGAAGTGATCAATGGCGTACCTATTTTTTTATAACAATACTGGTGACGCTACTGCTCTGTCCTTAATATTATTGGAACTTGTCGTTTTCATCGTCTTTTTTTTTTTATTGATACATCTTTTACCATAATAAAAAACATATTTCGCACACAAGGGCACCAAAAAAGGCCATTATGAATTTATGAATATACCGATATGAATTTGATGTCTTTATTATGTTTTTAATTTGATAGAATGTAAACATTTTGTATCTCTTGTTGTTGATATTGTTAAGTCCCAAATTTAAATTTTAAATTGGGTTGCATAGTAGCCTCGTTTATATACTCATATTTTGCGGGTGTTTGCAAAACTAGAAACGCTAAAATATATGCACAAATTTTCTAACAAACAGAATAGGTAATAGAAAATTTTAGAACAAATAGTCGGGAAGAGTGACCGTAAATTAAACATCAATTTATTCATGTCAAAATACAGCAAAGGTTCACACACGTCAAATAAAAAGATATAAAATACAGCATACAACTAATAAAATAAATAATATGGCCTAGACTAGGTTTTTTTTTTTTTTTAAATTTGTTTGAAGATAAAATGCTATAATACAATATTAAAAACAAATAGGTAACATACAAGACACAATATATGTAATCTACAATAATAACACTAACCACTTATAATAACAAAAAAATTTAAAGATTTAAAATCCAATTCTATGGTTTCCAAGATTAAGTTTAATAAATAAAATTAAATTAAAAATTAAATTTCAAAATTCATCACTTGAATAAAAGGCATTCCCTTACAAGTAATTCTTTGACCTTACTCCTAAACGTTGGCATGGGGAGATTTCTAAATTCTAACGGCAAGTGATTGAAAAATTTCACTGCCCAATACTCAGGACCATTTTGACACCTTCTCAGTCGCCTAAAGGGGATCACTATGTTTTGTTTTATTCGGGTGTTATAATCATGGACATTTTCATGCAACGTCAATGTGGCAATATTTTTCTTTATATAAATAAGGTTTTCAAGAATATACAGAGATGGTACTGTTAATATTCCAAGAGACACAAATGCCTCCCTGCAGTCATCACGGTATCCAAGACCATGCATCAGACGTATGATCCTTCTCTGCAGACCAAAGATTCTTTGTGTCTGCGGAGAGTGCCCCCAGGCCAATATTGCATATGATATGTGGGACTGTACAAGAGAGAAGTAAGCTATCCTAAGAATATCCGGTGATACCGAATCCTTGAGATTTCTCATCAGATATACTGACTTTGTAAGTTTTTTGGACACCTGGTTGACATGCGGTCCCCATTGAAGCCTTGGATCCATTAAGACGCCCAGGAAGCTTGCCCCCGTAGCAGACTCAGCGCAGGCAGTCATGTCACGCATTGAGAAAACCATATTCTTGGTTTTATCTTTATTTAGCAAAAGTTTGTTTAGGCAAAACCACCGCTCAGCTTCCGCCCTCGCTGCCTCAGATCCAATGACTGACTGCTCTAAAGAGTCGTAAGCCGAAGATATGGTTGTGTCGTCGGCAAAGAGGGTATATTCTGCATTAGCTTTATTTGACGGTAGATCGTTTATGAATATCAAAAAGAGAGTAGGTCCCAAAATTGACCCCTGTGGAACTCCAACCTTAACATCCCTCTCCTCCGACACAGCCGATCCAACCCTTACCACCTGACGCCTGCATTCAAGGTATGATTTAATTAAAAGAATGCTATTTTCATCAAAATTATAGAACTTTAGTTTGTTAAGTAAGATGTGGTGATCGACACAATCAAAAGCTTTGCTCAAGTCACAGAAAGATACAGTTGTATACTTTAGTTCCTGAAAAGTCTCATTTATCTCTGAAATCAACTTCAAAATTGCCATAATGGTATTCCTACCCTCCCGAAAGCCAAATTGACCCTGGGCAAACAGATTGTTTTCCTCAAAGAAACCAGATATTCTAGTGGCCATGCACTTCTCTACTATCTTAGATATTATGGGAAGCAGAGAAATCGGTCTATAGTTTTCAGGGTGATCACAGTTTCCCTTTTAAAAATCGGTATTACAATGGCTTTTTTAATATTTTAGGGAAGATATTATTCTTAAAACATAGATTAATGAGTTTAGCAAGAGGTATAATTATACAGTTCTTAATAGTTTTTATTAATTTGACATTTAGACCAAATATATCTTTACTGTTTTTGTTTTTTAAACCATCTATAATACCTCTTACTTCGTTATATGTCACTTCACCAAAAGAAAACCTCTGGTTAGGGCGCGTGAGATTCCGAAGATCCTCCACCGGATCGCCAGGAATACTAGGAATATCTTTTATTATAGTTTCAGCAATACTTGAAAAAAATTGTTAAAGTCATCGGGGGACAGAGTGTCTGGGTAGGAATTACTATCTTTTTTTTGTTTCGATGTTGATTTATGATTTTCCAGGCACACCGGCCCGGGTTTTTGAACTTCGCAGCATGTTATTGTTAGCAGTTATTTTTGCAGTTTTAATAGCATTTTTGTAGGTAGATCTAAAAATTTATATTGTTGTTCAAAAACCCCCTATATTGCCTATTCAAATCCCTGAGAAGTCCTAATTGCTCCCGCATACCCTTTAGGGTATCGTTAAACCAGCTATTGTTCTTTCCCCCTGATCAGATCTTAGTTTGTATGTTTTTTCTGGGAAGGATTCAAGATAGGCTTGTTCTAAAATTTCCAAAAATTTTTCAAATTTCTGTTCAACATCAAGGCAACTGCCGGGAATAAAGTCCCATGATTCAGCACTTATTCTATTATAGAACAAGTGTAAGCCCCATTGAGTTATTGGCCTATAGACCCTGGTCTCGCAAGAGAAACCAACAACATCATCGACCTTAACAACAATCCCTTGACCCCTATGGTCGGATATTCCAACATCCATAACTTCGGCAGAGACAACCTCAAGATTTAAGTTAACAAATATATTATCCAAACAATACTCATTACGGGTAGGTTCAGAAATAGTTTGGTTTAAGCCAAAACTATTTAGCATGTCGCAGAGTTTTCCTGCAGAGGTGTCAGCTCTACCAAAGTGGACATTAAAATCTCCAGCCACAATTATATTACCACTTACCCCAGTTTCAGTCAATATTCCCTCCAAGGATTCCAAGAAGGTGTCAAAACAACCTGAGGGGGACCTATATACTGTAATAATAGATGTCTTTATACTTTCAATACTTAAAGAGCAGAACTCAATACACTTATCAATACTATAGTTATTCCTAAAGTTTTTGCAATTAAAGTTTATAGAGTCCTTAATAAATATTATTGTTCCACCACCCGTGCCCTGCTGTCTTGAGGAGTAGGACCCCACCTTGAAGCCCTGTAAGTGAATAGCATCAATTTCCTCATCTTGCAGCCAGTGTTCAGTCAGGCAGATTATGTCGATTTTTTTGTCTTTGATAAAAGCTTCCAACTCCTCTAACTTGTTCCTCAGAGACCGAACATTAATGTGTAAAACCACTAACTGGTTATTTTTCTGCCTTATTCCATCATTATAGGATTTTGCTCTTTTAACTCCATGGTTTTCTTTGTCCTTGTGATTTGGCTCTGTAGATTGATAAAATGGTTAACATATGTGCCGACGGGCCACATATCTCCATTGCATACTTCCTCCAAGAGTTCTTTAGGTACACCCAGTCTAAATGAGCTTCTTAGTTTGTCGTTTCTTGTTTTCATTTTGTCGCAGATACATTTTTTATTAATCTTTTGACTTTTTAGGTATTCCAATATGTTTTGTGGTTCAGTGCATGGGGCTAGCCCGGAGACGAATAACCATGCATAATTTTCGGCAGATTTCAAGTTTGTTTCGGTCTGCTCTTTTGTGCCTAGCTTCGGGGGGAGGGCGGAGGAAGTATGAAGAAGTATGGGCAAGTATGAGGAAGTATAGAGAAGTATGAGGAAGTATGAGAAAGTAGGATAGGAAGAAGTATGAGGAAGTATGAGAAAGTATGGAGAAGTATGAGGAAGTATGGGGAAGTATGATGAAGTATGAGAAGTATGAGGAAGTATGAGGGAAGTATGAGGGAAGTATAGGGAAGTATGAGGAAGTATGGGGAAGTATGAGGCAAGTATGAGGGAAGTATGAGGAAGTATGAGGAAGTATGAGGGAAGTGAGAAGTATGGGAAGTATAGAGTGGTATGAAGAGAAGTATGAGGAAGTATGGGGAAGTATGAGGAAGTATAAGGAAGTATGAGGAAGTATGAGGAAGTATGAGGAAGTATGAGGGCATAGCTATGAGGAAGTATGAGGAAGTATGAGGAAGTTATGAGGAAGTATAAGGAAGTATGAGAAAGTATGAGGAAGTATGAAGAAGTATGACGAAGTATGGGTAAGTATGAGAAAGTTTGAGGAAGTACAACTTGAAGTGAAGAAGTATGGGAAGTACGAGGAAGTATAGGGAGGTATGGGAAGTATGCGGGAAGTATCAGGGTAAGGGAACTTAATGAGTGGGAACTACTAACTTTGGAATACGAAACGTTCATAATTTTCTTGTCTTACATATTTACGTTACACACACGCACGAACGCCGTACGCCCTCACGCTCTGACAAAAAGTTTTGCATTGAAAGTAACGTAACCTATGGTTAACCTATGGTTACATTAATAACCAGAACTAACCTATGGTTACGTTACTTTCAATGCAAAACTTTTTGTTAGGCGTACGGCGTAGACGGCGTTCGTACGTCTCATCTGAAACTGGATGTTATGGATAAGGCGTGGTTACTGAAACCGCCGTTTTGTAGCTAATTTTCATACAATTTATTTCAAATTTTACACATATTATTGAAATGTTCTATATTCAAAAATGGATTAAAAAATGTAAAAGTACAAGTTTGAATAACATACTCCTCTCCTTCCTTAAATTTTATACACTTTTTTACAACGTTTCTCTCAAAAACATTTACAGTGCTTTTGCTTCTTTATGCCTATGTTTCTCTCCATTCCCTCATAAAAATATAGTTGTAAGCGGTTGTTATACGATTTCGTAAAAGAAGTCATAATAACTCAAAACAATACGTAAAGTATCATTTTTATTGACAGGATAATAGTAAAATCCAAACATTCTGTTTTTAGATGTTTTCCGAGGAATATAAAAGTTATATATATTTTTTACTGCACACCAGAAAATTCCTAACGAGAGATTTATACTGAATATAAACTTTTGTAAAAATCCGATGATAAGTTAAAATTCAAACAAATGGGGAAACGAACCAGCGTTCATAAATTTAATTAAATCAAATCAGGTGAAATGTCCTCCGGAAAACTGATGCGTTTACACCGAATATAACAGAGGTGTAAAATAAAATCTCAAATAAAATAAAAATCATGTTGGGACTTGTAATGCGCCAAGTTTCACTTTATTCTTTAAATTTTTGAACTCTGGCCAGAGACAACAATGAGGCGAGTAACTGGTCCTAACAATTTGTCCATTGTATTTATCTCTTTCTGGTTTAACGCAAGTTCCAATAATGTCTGTCTTTGTCTTTCATCATGGTAGGCTATCGTAGATGGAGCAATCATCGCTTTGCCCGGGTTGCCAAGTTGTTTACAATTTCTGCATGTAAACTTTAATGTCCTTTTTGCCTCGCATCTAATTAAGAGAAAGAAAATATACCATGAATCGAATATTTTTAACTTGACAAACCGTTGCCGCAGGCAGTCACGCCGAAATGTTATTCGATATTTGTGTTTGATATATTTCAATGGCCGATTTGTTTGGACAGTTTGTTTACATTTTCTGCGATTTATTGTGTGTTTCGTGGTTTTTACCTTTAATTGGACTTTGAATATTGACTTTTATTAGTGATCACAGTGTATATATTAAATTTGTGCTTTTCAACAGATAATTGAAGGTCATATTGACATGATTATCTGTAAGAAAAATCTTTATAAAAACTAAATAAATGACATTTTTAATTAGGTGTGTGTAATTATTGAACTAAACCCCAATATTTTATATTAATAGGAAACAACCTACAACGTAACAAGTACCTAACATTAAGGGTCAAAAATAGCACAGCTATATAATTTGAATTTGGCGGACAAACGATAAAGTCGACTCACGCGCCATCTGCGTTTACCTTCCTTGAAGACAGACAAGGAAGGCCCAGCAGCTTATCTCTCTCTCGGATGAATTCTATTTACATTTGGTTGCTCGTCTCATTCTTTGTCTCTGCTCTGGCAGTAAAAATATTTTTAGCCGCCACGTGCGCTTGGCAAAGGCAATAATATGTATATTGTTCTTGCCGAATATAGCAAAAGGTGACTTGTAGTCCTTGGGCCAGTAATGAAATAAACTTCATGATAAGAACAAATAAATGTATATTGGTGGTCTGACTACAGAAGCCCCGAACTTTTCACTTTTTTCCCTTCCTTCATCCCCTGAAGTGTCTTGTGGATAAAAAATCTTTCTGCGTAAATACAGTTGGTATATCTTCTTAAACCAAACAATACATTTAAAGTGGGGCACAAAAACCATAAGCCTACACGTAAGAACTACTTACTACAATAGTATATCGCAACTAACTGACCTAACGTCGAAATTTGTTGTTTAATTTAAAAGCTTCTGCTCTATGAAGCGGAAATCCATAAAAATCGATGCAAATTAATTTACAATCTTAGTCGTAAGATGAACAACAACGTCTGTTTGTGGATTTTTGTTATGTTCTTTGTCGAGATCGGAGCCGGTAAGTCAAGAAAATTAAAAACGGTTATTTCTGGGTTTGTTTTATATTTCTTTTTGTTCGTTCTTTTGATTCGTTCAATAATTCCACTCTTTTGTACATTTTTTACGTTTTTCGCTTCCGTGCTTTTTTTTTAATGATGTTACACTGGCAGAAAAACACAATACAAAACTTACAACCATACTACATTTTAAAAAGGATCCCAAAAACATTAAATAGTGATTTACCAAAAATTTTCCTCGTTATAAAATTCCCATATAACATTTTTTGCCGGCAAGGCATTGGCAAAAAGGTATCAAAAGACATCAAAATGGGCAATTGGCCGTTATTAGGCCACGTGTTGCAGAAAATGTGATGGCATTTATCATTAATAAGTTATGATGAAAAAATGCGTTTAGGATGATGGCATCCATCATTAATAAGTTATGCTGAAAAAATGCATTTAGGATGATGGCATCCATCATTAAAAGGTTTTAGCAAAAATATGCCTTTTAGATGATGGCATTACATTATTTTTTCCTAATGACAATAAAATACATTTTTACCGTCCAGGGAACTAAAATGTGCATAAATAATGCACATGCATAATGTGTGTTTATGTACAGGGTGTCCCATATAAAATTAAATACTATAATTTTGGAAAAACCATAAGAGATACAAGAAAAAGTTAAATGCAGAAGTTGTTCAGTGAAATGTATTTTTTAGTATTTTTATTGTATCTCTTATGGTTTTCCAAAATTATAGTATTTAATTTTATATGGGTCACCCTGCACATAAACACACATTAAGCATGTGCATTATTTATGCATTTTAGTTCCTGGACTGTAAAAAATGCATTTTATTGTCATTAGGAAAAAAATAATGTAATGCCATCATCTAAAAGGCATATTTTTGCCAAAACCTTTTAATGATGGATGCCATCATCCTAAACGCATTTTTTCATCATAACTTATTAATGATAAATGCCATCACATTTCCTGCAACACGTGGCCTAATAACGGCCAATTGCCCATTTTGATGTCTTTTGATACCTTTTTGCCAATGCTTTGCCGGCAAAAATGTTATATGGGTTTAATAAAAATAAACTGGCAAGCAAAAAATTTTAGTCTCTGGGCCAGTAATGAAATGGAGTTCATGAAAAAAAAAACACTTTTAAAACCTTTTAGAGGGGGTGCCATATATGGAAGCGGCGCTTTAACCCAGTCTGTCAATGTCAAATGTTTATATCGAATAGAGTTGAAGCTGATTTGAAAACAAAGGCTTTGAAGCGATTCCCAATCCTACGTTTTTATTTCAGTGGCTTGAAAATCGATTGGAAATCGAGGTCAAGCACGTTTCAGGCCATTGATCGTCGTACGCATGCGGCAGTTTTGCATCCAACTTCACATTAGACATCAAATGAAAAACAAACCTCACTTTTTAATTTGTCCTGTTTTGTGTGCTCTTGTTGGTGTGAGCGTGTTTTAAAGTTCTTTCACCTGTTTCTCAATTCATAGTTTTTATAAAAATGTTAAAATCATAATATGAATTTGACACTGATGACGTTCGAGGAAGCATTCATCTGAAGTTAGGCAGTTATTAATCCCGCTTGAATAGTTTATATCGTGTTTTTAATCGGCTTCAGTGAAGTCAACCCTACTTATTTTCAGGCTTGACTTGGACGATTCAAGTCACTTTCAAGCGCGTTTATATCGCTTTTTCAAGCCACTTTTAAAAGCCGCTTTAGCTCAAGCTAGCTTTAACTATTCGATATAAACGTAGTAATTCATACCGCCACATATAGAAGCGGCGCTTTAACCCAGTCTTTCAATGTCAAATGTTTCAGTTGCCGGACTGGGCGAACGCGTCATTTTTTGTCGGACAAGTTTACCACAATGTTTTACATGCAATTTTTAAACATTTTGCCAAAAATGGTACAGATTAAAGTCATAAAACCATGAGGCTCAAATACATCTTTCGGGTATCGGACTAGGCGGGTTTCGTGACTGTAACCCATACGATTTTTTAGCACAATGTTTACAAAAACGTAATGCATAAAACATTTGTTGCAAACTGTCCGATCCGGCTAAAGTGATCATAGCGTTCGCCCAGTCCGACACCCGCAACATTTGACATTGACAGACGGCCGGGTTAAAGCGCCGCACTCAGTATGGCGGTATAAATATTCGTGGTGGACTCGTGGAAAAGAACCGCCCTAAAAGCTTTTAAAAAGTTGTTCTTATCATGCAGTCCATTTTATTATTGGTCCAGGGACTCAAAAGAGCTCCTAATGGAATAAAGTTTTTAACCTAATTATTAATTGTTGTGACTCTGCTGCTAGAGCACCCTTTTATGGACAAGAAAACTTTGGATAACAGGATTAACTCCCAGACTAAAAGTGCAACCATTTTTTTTTCTACATCCTGCTCAGTATTATATCATCTTGTTGCTGTAGAAGAAAAGGCTTCTTTATTTAAAATCCATTGAAATTTCTTTAAACCTGACTATAACACTAGCAATCAATAAATCGTCGTTGTTATTTTCTTAAGAAAATATATGAATGCTATATATCACAGCCAACTTCTAATTTAAATAAACACTTGACCGAATTTGCGAAAACAGATTTTACTAAAAGCACAAAAGATAGGCATAGGCAACCTCATACACCATCGAAAGAGTATTTTATTTGTCATCATGTGACGTAAAAATACAGGGTGTTCCGTTTAAAATAAGAGAGATATGGCTATTTGATTTTCTAAAAATTGAAATTATTTTTGATCACCCTGTACAATATTTGATCTTGATTTGACCTACGCATGATATGGCAGACTTTTCTAATCTTGTTACACATTTTAAAGTTTAAAGTGTTAAAAGTATTAAAGTAAAATCAATTTAATTTTACCTCTGCATTTTTCAAAAAATCAAATATCACTAAAACGAATAAAATTAGACACTTAGTACTATAAACAAACTTGAGTTATTTTTTAAAGTAGAATCTAAAACCGTCATAAAATGAAGGGTGTTCCTTTTAAAAAATATAACTTTAATACGTCACACTTTTTTGAGACACCCTGTATAGACTAAAGTAATTTTATACTGTGGTATTATCCAACCTGTATATGTTCCAGTATTTACTTTTTTAAAACCCCATGGTTATCCAGCTACAGACCGTGTCGAATATGGTGGGCCACCCTGTATATTTATAATAAACCTGTTAAAAAGTATAAGTTTTTTTTTATATTTTAAAGATTCCCTTGAAAATACTTGTTAGTATCTTTCTGGTTGGTCAGATAAAATCAGTAATCAATTTTTTCTGATTGGAATAAACACGAAAGTATTGATTGATTGATTTGATTTACGTAAAGAAATTATACACCTCCACAAAAAATTATCAAACACATTTTTACAATTAAATAGGAAAAGTTTTATACTCCCATAAACTTTTCCGATTGCAACACCTTTTATTTTTAAACTTTTACATAACTTTTTTTTAAAGATAAAATTTAAAATAGCTTTTTGAAACAAATTTAGCACAATATTTAAAGGGTGACATTTAATTTATAAATAAATTGAACTCAACCAAATATACCAGGTGCCCACGAGATCACTTTTCGGATGCCATTTTTAAATTTCTTTATTGATACTCAAAGTCGGTCTATATAAGGTCCCGTCGTTCGGCCATATTGCTTTTGACGTGTTATGACGTCACATCTCTCCCATTTTTCGGCCAAGTTGTTCAGTGCCGGAGATATACAGTTTATTGTATTAGTAGAACAACCGTTTACACAACGGTTTTTTTAATTGTTATTTAAGTTGTAAATTCTTTTACCCTAAAAATAAAAAAACATTTGGAATTACATCTTTCAACAAATATCACTACCAAAACACTGCAAAATGAAATGCGCAAATTCTAGACGTCCACTGGATTGATATTCAGCTTTGATTTTTACCCAGTCTTGCCAACTTTTCTCCGAGAAGTGCCCTTCCTTGCGTCCCCGACCTCGAACCGCCTAAAAGTTGAGGATATGTCGCAACCTTATAAATATAAAGTAACCTTGATTGATACTAACAAAACTTGGTAGGGTTGGTATACTAACAAAAAGTCATTTTAAGGTGTATACGTTAGGCTTTGCTACTTCGGTTTCCCGAAAATGACTGGAAACTTTTGATTTTTAAATGGGACACCCTGTATATTTTTGTTTTTCGGTTCTCCAGATCATTATTAGTGGAATACAATATTTTTAAACAAATTTTAGTAAACTTTAATTTTTAAATCAAATTTTTATTTTACTCTAGAGTGCCATGATCATTCGCAGTTTTAGACAGAGATTTTGCAGCCTCTTTTAAGAAATTTATCTTGCGTCTGCGCTTTCGACACATAACCTTATTTTTGCCTGTGGTTCACCGATTTTAAAGTTAACGAAAATCAGTATTTACTTTTATTCTTCATAAGATATAAATTGATATTTAAATATATGCAAACACTTCTGTTGATTTCGTTTTTAAAGTAGATGCAAACAATACAGTATAAGCAAAACACAAAAAGTAAGGTTAAGTTTGGTAGTAGAATAAAAAGCAAGTGTGCCAGATTGTAACATCTAAATTAATTACTGATTTAGAATATCCGTAAAAGTGCAAGTCCGTTTGAATTTCTTAACACTATTTGATTTTTGATTACTGCTATAGATTTACTCGCTAATTAGAGCCTTTGTATAAATGATATTTTAATTAATACGGCAATAAAATTTTAACCTTTTAAATAATTGATATTAAAATTTCTACAATCCGGCAACCACGCAGTTTAACAATAACGATAACGATAACGATAAGCTCTTCGGTATTCATCTGTAATTAAAGGACTCCGGTATGGTTAATAACGACAACAGATCATGTTTGCGTTACTGCGCAGTCTCAGAATAACCTTTTATTAACTTGGGTTGTAACTATCTATCTATCTATCTATGTAACGGAATCTTTGAGCCTAATTTTAACCAACTTCCAGCTATTCGATTTCTTTGAAACTTTGCACACGTGTCAAGGACCGATGAAGATGCAATAATTTAAAAACAGTATCCCGTTATCTTTTTTTGAATCGCCAGGAAAAAAAATTCCATTATATTATAAAAACAACACCTAGGATGCCATCTGTTGGCAACATTTCAAACTTTGCTATTAAATGAAGAAGAAATTTTTTAGTTTTTACACAATTTGGTTAGTTGCACCATGGGTGTTCAATTTTTATGAACAATAAAAATATAGGGTTAGTTGCACCATTAGTTCAAGGATTCCATAATAAAAATTACATTATGTGTAATGTATACATAATACATAATGTGCAATTAATAAAAATTAACATTCTTTTTTTGGATCGCCAGGAAAAAAATTTTCCTTTATATTATAAAAATATAAAAACAACACCTAGGTTGCCACCTGTTGGCAACATTTCAAACTTTGCTATTAAATGAAGAAGAAATTTTTAGTGGGTTGCAATATATTGGCAACGGTCCAAACATTGCCTGGATTGCCATCTGTTGGCAAAATTTCAAACTTTGCTACTTAATGAAGAAGAAATTTTTAGTGAGTTGCAATCTGTTGGAAAAATTTTAAAATTTGCCACTCTTGTTCATTAAAAAATTTTTCGCCATTTTGTCAAGAGTAGCAGAAACTAAAAAATGAAAAATAATTAATAGTTTAAAAAAACTAAAAAACACGCTTTTATATGCAACCGAACTAAAAATTAGAAAATAATTTTTCATTAAAAAAAATATTGTCATTTCATAGTAAAAAGCGTGGGGTGATAAATATATTAAATGTTATAATTATTATATTTGCAAATATCTATGATGGAAAAGTTATGAAAAAATAGTAAAATGCACCCCACGCTTTTTACTATGAAATGACAATATTTTTTTAATGAAAAATTATTTTCTAATTTTTAGTTCGGTTGTAATTCCATACTTATACACCAAATCAATCCTTCTATCTTTTAATGCAGCAAATTTATCAATTATATATTCATAAAATGGTTAAGTTTTTATCAGTTCCTGTAGAAGCTCCTTTTGAATTGAAATATTGGCCAAAGATAAAAGTCTATCTTGGGATATAGTGTTTCTTAAGAAAGTTTTTAAACGCTTAAGACAAGAAAAACTCCGTTCCACTGACACGCTTGTCGACGATATCGTTAAAATTAGCGAAAAAGTTTATACGCCTCGGTAAAAATGTCTTTATTTGCGCCAACTTGTTTCACTAACTGCTGCAATGAAATATTTCTATAACTTTCATCAGCAAATATTAGGTCAAGTTTATTTTTGAGCCGCTGATTTTTGGAAATGATTCGGCATATATCTCCAATAAATTTTGAAAAGAATCAGTGGGAAAAGTTTGGTTATACTGGCCAAACTTTGCAGTATCAACAAGACAAATAAATTGTAGTTTGTAACAATCTTCGAATCTTACTTCCATTTCCATCAAAATATGATCTAATATTTCATAGAGAAGTGCTCTGTACTGTCCTTTAATTTCTTCCTGTGAAAAATCACTGTCGCTAATAATACTCAAACGGAAACAATCGAAATACTACGTGAAAACCAACGGCAACGACCAAAACCTATACTATCTTTTAAGGCTAGCGATTTACCAAGCAATACACCTGATACTTCCACCCGCGATTCTGGCCACCGGCAAGTATAGCGTTGTCATGGCAACGGAGCGTCAAAGCGTAAACAAAACCCCGCATGAGGTGTATACTTCGGTCCGTTTTATATTTGCAATACACTTGTCGCGTTGCCGAAAGAGGAGGAAAGCGACTCGCGCCAGCGGATTAATTTATATGCGAAGTAACTAAAAAGTAAGAAATATGCGAAAACCCTCTTTTTTCCATACTAATACCATATACCATGTATCATTTTGATACGTGTAATATTCTAGAGGTAATGGTTTGTCTCAATAGATTCGTTGACAACCGGTATACGAAGGAACCTAAAAACTCTTTTAAACTAACTAGAAAGTAAAAATTTATTTGCAAAAAATAGTCAACTTAAAAAAGAAGCAATAAAATAAATTCTAAAAGGTTCCTAAAAGATTCTAAAGGACAAAAATTATTAAAAACTTTTGCAACTTTAATGAAAAATTAATAAATGCAGAGCATTTATGAGACGACTTTCGTTAACAACGTGACGAACACGTAAGTTTGATGAAAATTTTACAGCAAAGGGCATCTCAAAGCTGTTATATCTTTCGCGAAAAGTTTTACTTCTGAATTTGATATTATGATCTGGATAATAGTTTTCAGTTACTTCACACCTTATTAAATCGGTATTTTTTTTAGTGGGTGAATGTTTTAGTAGCTCCAAATACGGCAACACGAGGTGCCACTTTTATGCGTCTTTTTGAGGTCTTTCTAGAGAAGCCCTAAACTTTTTCACTTTAGATCAAAGGATTGTTTGAATATAAAATTGATTAATTTAATAGGTATTTTAGTGGGAGAGGTTTATTGTTGGCTAGTGTACTGGGTGTAATATTAATGTAATTTGGATACTGGGGTTCTCTGGGATGCTAGATTATGATTCTGAAGTTTTAGCGGAAATGTTTCTGTTCTTGAGATATACATCCAGTAAACTTTGGAAAGCTATATAACACTATATAGAACGCAAAAAAAAAGGATTTTCCACGACAGTTAAAAATTGCTGTTTTTTAATCGTTAACAAGTAGTTAAACTACTTCATGCTGATACACAACATAAAGTGTTAAAAAGTAACTTTTTTAATACTTCAAAGCATTTTACACTTTGAATTAGTGTTTTGTTTCAACGCCTACTACAATAAACCTAAAGTTTAATTTATGCAATGTAACAGTAAACGCGACATCAACTGAACCAAACGGTCAACCAAAAATTTAGCATTGTTCTGGGAGTATATAGTTTAACTACAATTGTCTTTGAAACTACATAAAGTGTTAAAAAAGTAACTTTTTTAACACCTCAACATCAACATCCATTGAACCAAACGGTCAAGTTACCTTTGATTTCGTCATTATTTCTTTTAATTCATGTGTCACTAGTTTTAAAAATTTGACAGTTTGCAAATAAATTTATTAGAAATTATTGAAAATTAATAGTAATAATGAAATTCTATGACTAAGAAATTGAAAAGGAATTTATACTGTTTTAGTATTATTTCTACAAAAGTAAGTACATATAATTTTCTAAAATTAAATAATAAATTCCTAGTTATGAAGAGGATAATTGTCTCTTAAAAAATAAGGAGGCTATGATTGTGTGTTGCAATATAATGGCTGTGCTGCAAAAATTAAAACTAATAAGTTTAGATAAATGTTTAAAATGGTATTTTGGGATCTTTATATGGGCGTGGAAAAAATATAGTATGTAACACATGCATTAAGTGTTTTTACTCATAGGATTGCCGCACTCGCCTAACGGCTCGTGCTGCCAAACTTCTCATTCGTAAAAAAGTATCACTTTATCTACTTGGTAAATAAATTACTATTTTTATTAATTAAAATTATTTCCGGCCATGACCGGGAATATTTTTTCGGACTCTCACCATTTCCTATGATTTCTATGCTTTTAATATTCACTGATAATGTTTGTCAATCAACAATACAAGACATTGTGATACCAAAGTAACGCATTAAACCGAAATCAAATTATTTAAAAGTTTATATTTATTAAACAAAAAAAAATATTTTGTGCTATCTAAAACGAAAATTAAAGAATTATTTTAATCGGAGAAAAAATGGTATGTGCAACTTGTAGGAAAAACATATTTCCGGACTCTTGCGAGTTGCTGAACTCGGCTAAATCATCGCCCAGCAAACTCCACCATCGCATCGTCCGAAAATATATCGCTTTTCCTACACGTAAGAAAAAATACACAATATACCTACTATTTTACATACCTTGTCTACCATTTCAGATATTTCTACAAAATTTGGTACAGTTCTTTTGCCATTACATTAAATTTCTTGCTGTAAAAGTTTTTACAAAATGTCTACCTTGATATAAATTAAACAAAAACAAACTTTACATACAAAACACCATCATATTTTATCGATTTTGCAATGCATATTTTTCTTAAAAAAAAATTGATACTAATCTTGTTCAAACGCCACTGATATTTGTTTTAAACTTTAACAGCAAAAAATAAAATGTAATGGTTAGTTCTGGTTAGTGAAGTGTACCAAATTGGAAATATTTAGAGTGGTAGGCAAGTTATGATAAAAAAGCATTTTTTCTTTAAACTTTAATACCAGGTAACTCGAAAACAAAGCATTTTCGCACATAATTTTATTTGAAAAATTTTTCTTATTTTCTTGCATTCTATACATTGTTTAAAGGAAAGTGCCAACTCTAAACCTGACAGTGTATTTTTATTAATTTTGCACGATAAAAAATAAAAAAGAAGTTATGGGCAGATTAAATAAACAATTTGACACTCAGTATATTTTATTATGTTATTAACTTTTTTCTAACTAGTTTAGCAAAAACAACAAAGTCAAAATGTCCATAAAATATATTTTAGTAAAAGTTGTTGTATTGTTTACTATATTACCGTTACTATTATTAACTGTTTACCAATTACTTCACTGGAAACCACCAAATTATATTACGAGATCATATTGACAAAGTTTACAGACTAAAAATGTCGAGATATAACCTGACTGCAACCTGAAATTGTCTCGTGGTTTGTCTCAACACAGTGGCGTAGTGTTGGCCAAAATAGACGTGGGTTAAGTCGCATCGGCGAGGCGATATACAGGGTGGCCCACCATATTCGACACGGTCTGTAGCTGAATAACCATGGGGTTTTTAATAAAAATAAATACTGGAACATATACAGGTCGGATAAGACCACAGTATAAAATTATTTTAGTCTATACAGGGTGTCTCAAAAAAGTGTGACGTATCAAAGTTATATTTTTTAAATGGAACACCTTATATTTCATGACGGTTTTAGATTCTACTTTAAAAATAACTCAAGTTTGTTTATAGTACTAAGTGTCTAATTTTATTCGTTTTTGTGATATTTGATTTTTTTGAAAAATGCCGAGGTAAAATTAAATTGATTTTACTTTAACTCTTTTAACACTTTAAACTTCAAAATGTGTAACAAGATTAGAAAAAGTCTGCCATATCATACGTAGGTTAAATTAAGATCAAATATTGTACAGGGTGATCAAAATATAATTTCAATTTTTCAGAAAATAAAATAGCCATATCTCTCTTATTTTAAATGGAACACCCTGTATTTTTTACGTCACATGATGACAAATAAAATACTCTTTCAAGTGGTGTATAGGTTGCCTATACCTATCTTTTCTGCTTTTATAGTAAAATCTGTTTTTACAAATTTTTAGTCCAAATGTTTATTTAAATTAAAGTTGGCTGTGACATAGCAGCCATTAATATTTTTCTTAAGAAATAACAACACCATTTATTGATTACTAGTGTTTTAGTCAGTTTAAAAGAAATTTCAATGATATTAAATAAAAATCCTTCTTCTACAACAACAAGATGATATAATACTGGTAGGATGTGAAAAAATGGTTTACTTTAGTCTAGAGTTAATCCTGAAAAATAGTCCAGGAGAAACCATCTGATAACCTTAACAGTTCCTTTAAAAAAAATTACACAGTTATTATGGATATTGGAAGAAACGAGTTATAGTACACAGAATGTCGTCATAACTGACCAGAGGCGTTATTAGGATTGTTTAAAAACACAAGTTTTATCATTACCACATTCAGCTGAAGTAAGTGTTATTGGAAGTAGCATTATAAGCAACTAATGAATTTTTTTTCTGTGAATTTTAAAAATAGTGGCCAGATAATACAAAATCTTTTAATTTTGTGCTTTTTTCCAACAAATTTGCATTTTGCAATAACGGCTTAGTAAATAGGCATAGCTATATCACAGCCTACTTACAATTAAATAGACATTTGGAATAAAAATATGTTAAAACGGAATTTACTTAAAAAGTATAAAAGATAGGTATATGCAACCTACACACCATTTGAAAGAGCATTTGGTTTGTCATCATGTGGTCTTAAAAAATACAGGGTGTTCCATTTAAAATAAGAGAGATATTGCAATTTGACTTTCTAAAAAATTGAAATTATTTTTTGATCACCCTGTATAATCTATGATCTCGATATGACCTACGTATGATAAGGCAAACTTTTCCTAATCTTGTAACAAATTTAAAGGTTAAAGGAATTTATATTGTTAAAATAAAATTAATTTAATTGCACCCCTGCATTTTGAAAAAAATCAAATATCACAAAAACGAATAAAATTAGACACTTGGTACTATTAACAAACTTAAATTATTTTTTTATGTAGAATCTAAAACCGTCATAAAATATAGGGTGTTCCATTTAAAAAATATAACTTTGATACGTCACACTTTTTTGAGACATCCTGTATAGAGTAAAATAATTTTATACTGTGGCCTTATTCGACCTGTATATGTTTCAGTATTTACTTTTTTAAAACCCCATGGTTATCCAGCTACAGACCGTGTCGAATATGGTGGGCCACCCTGTATAGATGGGTCCACATTTAATTCATTCTGAAAGTAATACCGCAAAGTACACAAAAAATGATAAAGTAAATAAACCCTTTGTGAACAGTGATTTATTACAGAAAAACATATTCAACCCGTCGAATTTCTAGTTCTCCGCCACGTGCCACCGGTTTTATGGCAAGACACAGGCGAAATAAGAGGATGTCTTTAAGTTGTGAAAATAGGAAATCAGGCTCTGTCAGCGCCATGTGCCTTCGAAACGTACTTGGCGGTATTGCTTTCAGAATTAAATAAATGTGGCTCCATCTATACAAGTTTATGACTAAGTAAAGGATTGGATTGAACACCATAAGTTAACTGTTTTTTAAGCGATTTGAATTGAGTTCAATGTGAACGTACCAGTGTTATTTTTTTATTTTTTAGGGGCCTAGACAGCGATATATCAATACTTTTACTAGAAGAACCAATCAAATTTAGTGAAAAGTCTCAAAGCATAGAAATATCAACAGATGATCACCCTGGTGGTACCGTAGCAAAAGCGTCAGGGTGGGGAAGAACCGAGACAGGATTTCAGTCAAGGGATTTAAGGTAATTTTGTGCATATAACAGTGGTGGCTCGCGGGTCTAAAAACCAATATAACGGACTTTTAACTACAGCTTTTACAGTTACCATTTTGATATAATTGTATTCTAGGCTTGCCAAAGAAACATTTCAGGTACGGATGAATTCAAAAATATAAACTTTTTTATTAAATTTTTAATTTTTAATTTTCACCATTTACGATTTATTTGCCGACATTATCCTCATTTTTTTAGTACCAAATTTACTAATAGATGGCACCACCAAATAACAAACCGATTTTTCTTACCGTATTCTTAATTTCTAGAAATCCGGCAGGTCATTAATACAATTAATATTATCTCTTTCCTTCTTTACAGCCATATAATAGTAAAGAAGAGTGATGTTTTTATTTTTCTACGTTTACAGTTACGGGGTTTTTGCCCAGAAAATATTGAGTGTTTGGCAAACAGTCACATTAGAGTCAGGTTAGTTTGGTTTTTCAGGACTTTTTTAAATTTCTTATTAAAGTAAAAAATAAATAACCAACTAGAACTAACCATAATCCCCCCAATGTGACATGATTTTGCATGATTATCTGTAGCGCTTCAAATCAAACGCGAGAATTATGCGTCTCTGTGCTTTTTACTGTAGTCTGTTTTGGTTAGGTACTTTAATTTAGGCTAATTATTTGATATAATTTATTTAATATACTAATTAACTCTTATAAAACTTTTTTTTGCTTTCTTTTACCCACCCAGCACCCCTGTTCGCTCTCTCCCATCCATGCAATTTCCTTTAATTCAAATTCTAAGAGTAATTCTTATGAATCATCCGGCATTTTTTTTTTTTTTAGTCACTAAAATACCAGTAAATTATCTGCCCAAATTTAAAAAAATCAAAAATTCGGAGGTCGGTGCTATTGCACCAGACTCAACTATCAAAAGTCTAAGTAAAAGGTCTTAATATCTTAACTTACCTAAATTTTATACATCAAATCAATCCTTCTATCTTTAAATGCAGCAAATTTATCAATTATATATTCATAAAATGGTTAAGTTTTTATCAGTTCCTGTAGAAGCTCCTTTTGAATTGAAATATTGGCCAAAGATAAAAGTCTATCTTGGGATATAGTGTTTCTTAAGAAAGTTTTAAAAGGCTTAAGACAAGAAAAACCCCGTCCCACTGACACGCTTGTCGACGATATCGTTAAAATTAGCGAAAAAGTTTATACGCCTCTGTAAAAATGTCTTTATTTGCGCCAACTTGTTTTACTAACTGCTGCAATGAAATATTTCTATAACTTTCATCAGCAAATATTAGGTCAAGTTTATTTTTGAGCCGCTGATTTTTGGAAATGATTCGGCATATATCTCAAATAAATTTTGAAAAGAATCAGTGGGAAAAGTTTGGTTATACTGGCCAAACTTTGCCGTATCAGCAAGACAAATAAATTGTAGTTTGTAACAATCTTCGATTCTTACTTCCATTTCCATCAAAATATGATCTAATATTTCATAGAGAAGTGCTCTGTACTGTCTTTTAATTTCTTCCTGTGAAAAATCACTGTCGCTAATAATACTTAAACGGAAACAATCGAAATACTACGAAAACCAACGCAACGACCAAAACCTATACTATCTTTTAAGGCTAGCGATTTACCAAGCAATACACCTGATACATCCACCCGCGATACTGGCCACCGGCAAGTATAGCGTTGTCATGGCAACGGAGCGTTAAAGCGTAAACAAAACCCCGCATGAGGTGTATACTTCGGTCCGTTTGATATTTGCAATACACTTGTCGCGTTGCCGAAAGCGGAGGAAAGCGACTCGCGCTAGCAATTAATTTATATGCTAAATTTTTCATGGCGAATTTTACAAATGAGGAATAGAAATGAGAAAAATGAATTGAATAATAGTTATATGTTGTTTTATGTTTTATTATTTATTTTTGGTCAAGTGGCACTTCACTTTCTACACCTGAATAGCCGCCACTGGCATATAAGATTGTACTTAGTACAGTGGCTGTTTAATATCTTTTTTTTTTATAAATGTTTTTTATTATAGAGCAGTAGACGTTGAGCTTGATGACCACGACAACTGTCAAAATCATTTTCCTGGGGTGTTCCATCCACCCATTACTCATAATATGGTGTGTTTAAAGCCTCATCATAAGTCAACCTATTACGTAAGTAAAATACCAACAAGCCTTCGTTGGTAATTAACTTGTGTTTGGTTTTAATGCTTTCTTTATTTAGGTTTGTTCCAGCAGGCTGTCAGTAATGTTTGCAACCGTTCGGATTCTGCGCACGTCACATTTGTCGTTCCAGCAGTTCCATGTTTGTAACATTATACAATTGTTTGTTGTTCCAGCAGTAGTTTTAAGATGTTGGAAACATGTTGGAAACTGTTTGAAAAGTTTGTAAACTTTCTTCAAACATTGCTGACTATTTTTAACATACCCTTTCTTGTATTGACGTATAAGCAGTATGCACGCCTTGTTTATTTTTCGTTCCAGCAGAAAACTGTTGCCAACATTTCTGACTAATGTTTGTAACAATTTCTGCGTTTTACGGTTGTTGCTAACATGTTTCCAACATTCTGCTGGAACAAACCTAACGTTACAAACATGGAACTGCTGGAACGACAAATTTGACATGCGCAGAATCCAAATGGTTGCAAACATTTCTGACAGCCTGCTGGAACAAACCTATTATTACAGCAACTAAACTATTTTAACCAAGATCGTATGACTAGGTAAGGTTGCCTCTGTAAGCCTAGCAACATGGCGGACCATACGTCACATATGTATTTTGCTCATTATTTAATAAAGTTTTTAACAGTGTAGTTAGTGTTTTTTGACAATATTAAAGAAATACTTTTAAATACTGTTAATTCCAGTTGTTACCGTAACTTCTTTATTTCCTATTAATACATTATTTAACAATGATTATTCCAGCTGATTTTTAAATATTGTATATCGCGCTCTTTCGCCCTCATAGCATTATCCGTCTAGACATCCTTGTTTGCTATGTTAGCGCCAAGGAACCAGCAGTGCGGTACATATGTGACGTAATGAGGCAACCTTACCTAGTCAAACGATCTTGGTTTTAACTGACTTTGTATCTCCAATAATAAAGAAGTTAGCAATAGTGCCGACTTAAAAATGATCACCCCGTTTACAAGACATTTTTTTCTATCCTTTTTGTTTATAGTTAAAAGTGAGCGGCAAAATATAAATAAAAACCTTGTACATCCTGTAGATTTTCCTTGAAAAAGAACCAATACCGTATAAGAAAGGCTTATATAAACAAGACGTTTATATTTGAACAAGATGTATCTTGTAAAACAGTGAAAATTTTAAATAAAACAGCGGATACGGCAACCGGCGCAGTTTTAGTAAACAGCTTCACTTAGCCGCGGGCTGTTTATGTACTTCATTAATAATCTCAAGCAGAAACTGAAGCTGGGTAAAAAGACGACGGTATGTTTGCGTGATGAAATTAATTACTTCTTGACAGTCATAAGTCATAGAAAGGTTTTATGTTTTATATTACATTAACAAATTTATTGTTCTTTATGAAAAGAGCTGTACAGGGTGGGCCAAATTTAACGCTTTTTATTGGAAACTCATGTTTTACATAAAAACTGACCCCAAATGGCTGATCTTTACCCACCTCCTTTAGACTTATGTATTTATTTATTTTTAGGGTGATAGTGGAGGCCCTCTCACTGTAAACGATAAGCTAGTAGGGTTGGTATCATTCGGAAGAACACTTAAACCCAACAAGAAAAACCACAGTTTTTACTAAAGTCGGTAATTTTATCGATTTTCTTGAAGAATCACTACCAGAACACTACAAAAATGAATAAAATATTTAAAAAAAGATGTATTTTATTTAATACTACCTTACTGTTTTTCTCAAAATCGGTCTATATAAGGTCACGACATTCGGCCATATTGCTTTGACGTGTTATGACGTCACATCTCCCATTTTTCGGCCATGTTGTTCAGTGCCGGAGATATACAGTTTATTGTATTATTAGAACAACCGTTTCCACAACAGTTTTTAATTATTAATAAGTTGTAAATTCTTTTACTTTAAATAAAAAACATTTGGAATTACATCTTTCAACAAATATCACTTCCAAAACAATGCAAAATGAAATGCGCAAATTCTAGACGCCACTTGATTGATCATCAGCTTTGATTTTACCCAGTCTTGCCAACTTTCTCCGTGTAGTGCCTATCCTTGCGTCCCCGACCTCGAACCGCCTAAAAGTTGAGGATATGTCGCAACCTTATAAATATAAACTAACCTTGTGTTTCCCTAAGGTTTGTCCTGTGTTATATAGGCTCATACGAAAAAAGTTATATGGTAGTCTCTTTACGGTAGAGTTTTTTTTTCTTTTATTTCCGGGAAGATTTTACCACGTCAAAATAACCTTAGAGATATACCTCTTAGAGAAAGCTTTGCGACTTAGCCGTGCAAAAAACGTGTGTGGGAATGGAAGAAAATAAGTCTGGTAACCGCGTGCTGATTCGCTCAGTAAGATAGGTAAATATGCCTGAAACATTGCAAAATTAAAAATATCCTTTACATAAAACAAAAATCCTACTAAAAATATAAAAATATATTTTGGTAGCCATTTTTTTTAACAGGGCAGCTTAAACATACTCTTGTTTGGAATCTTATATTATAAATTGTTTTAATTTAAAATTTTAATTTACCTATACAATGTGTAACTAAATAAGTGTAAAACATTTAAGGAGGTGATTCCTCATTGAAAAATATGAAAAAAGTTCCTATAAACATGGGTCCGAAAATGCATACTTTCCAAGATACAGGGTGTTAAACTTTTTAAATAAAATAGGTTTTTGTAATTATCTTGAATACCCTGTAACCGATTTTCTTGAAATTTTTCAGTGTTATTTCTAGTAATAAGGGCCAAAGTTAGGCATAATTAAATTAAAATTATTAAGTCCAGTGGCGTCTCACGGGACATCTTATCGAAAATAATTGTAAAAAAATGTACGCCACTGACTTTTTTGTAACTTTTTTATTTTTTTAGAATAAGCAACTGAAAATACAACTTTTTTATCTCTTGAAATTTTTTGTATCTTGCTTCGTTTTCGAGAAAAAAATAAAAACCACTTTATTGCATGTTTCTTGGGACGGAATTTTTGAATTTTGACGATTTACTGAGCAAAAACAGTTAAAGATAGAGCAAAATTAATTTTACTTTCCTATCTTAACTTTTTAAGGACTATCTAATGACATTAAAAAGTGAAGGTCAACTGAAGATTAAAGAAGGTGAATGTTGAACCTAAATGTTGGACACCCTGTATCTTGGAAACTATGCATTTTCGGACCCATGTTTATAGGAACTTTTTTTCATATTTTTCAATGAGGAATCACCTCCTTAAATGTTTTACACTTATTTAGTTACACCCTGTATAATGAGAAATATATCAAAACAGGCATATTGCTCTTTCATGTTAGCTTATTAAATAATATTTCTATTTGAATATCTCCAGTAAGCGACTTGAGTAGGTTAAACACTATATTATTAATTCTCTTTCATTCGGTTTTATATGAGCTAATGACTTTTATCTTATATACACAAAATATAGAAACGCAGCCACACGTAAATAATATAATTATGTTGTAAATCAACCTACAGACTTAGAGACTGACTTGAGAATAATAGTAACTTATTATACAAGGGGAAAAAAGCTTTAGATTTTAGCTCGAGATTGTGTTGTTTCCCTCGACGCGAAGCGGACGGAAACAATAAACCGAGAGCTTAAATCCAAAATTTTCCCCGTGTGTAATACACGATTGTTTCTGTGATGGGAAAAAACGACTTATTATTTTAAAAACGTATTAAAGTCAGAAAATTAATCTTGTTAAGTTTGAAACTGGTCGACTGGTATATTTAAAAACACAATTAGATCTTGCATTACTATGGAAACCCATAGGAAAATTATTTAGTACTTGTCAATGTAATTTTGTAATTTAATGGATTAAAATTAAAAGTTGAAACCAAAAGCAATCGTTTATTACTTATTTGGAATGTTGTAAAGTTAAAAAATATCTGACTATAGCCACGGCAGCCTAAAAAAGCTTGGATTTCTCTTTCGAGCCAAAAAGTAGCTTTTCCGCTTCTAATTTATACACTTTATATGTGTCCCAAATCCGACTCTTCTTGGAATATTGTTCTCATATCTGGGGCATGGCGTCCCCACAACCCTAAGCATTCTTGATTCTATTCAAAGAAGAGTTTATTCGTCTCATTCATGATCCTTCACTTACAGAAAGGCTTCTCTCTCTGCCCATCGGCCGGCTGTGAGGGATTTGTATTTTTTTATAGGTACTTCCATGGCTTCTGCTCTGAAGAATTGTCCAGTATAGTTCCTCCACCCACGGTTCCCAACAGAGAAACTCGTGGTTCAGCGCGTATACATCCCTATACGGTCCAACTGACACGCCCCCGAACTTCACTTTACCCGTTCTTTTATCCCCTAGAGTTTCTAGATTGAATTTGCTGCCCGCGGAGGTCTTCCTCCCCAAATCTTCAAGTATTTGTCCTGTGTCAACAAACTCCCTTACCTAGCTGCCGCGCTCAAAGTCACATTTTAGTACCTACCTGTTAACAGAAATACAAGGTCAACTTTTCTCGCATGATCCCAGTTTAGCATGGTGGGCCTCTTACTATAAAAGAGTTTGCATCATATCAGATCAAATTGTATATTTTTTGAAAAGTGTTGTATCTAAGAAAAAGTCATGTCTTATTTATAAATAATTTTGTCCCTTTTAGAAGCTCTTTGAGTGGCGGTCACTCTCCCATCCGCCCCCACTACTTGGAACCCACTCTCAAAAAATATTAGTTGTTAACAGAGATACAGCATCAACTTTTTTCCTGTCACGGAAAAAATAGTTAAAAAATTAAACCGACCTAAAAAAATAAATGAAACTCACTAAAAGTTAAAAATATATAAATAAATAAAAAACATTAGTCAGTAATAACATATGGTAATATAGTATAAAAACTATTGATTATTTGGTTTTCAACATTCAGAAGTTAAGCGCATATGATATTACACGATCAATTTCTTTTATTTTTTTATTTATTATTTTTAACTTTTTTTTGAGTTTTATTTATTTTTTTAAAGTAATTTTTTTAAGTGTTTATTTTTTCGCTTTTTAATTTATTTTTTTGCTTTCTAAATAATAACTTTTAAATTGATAAATATAAACATACACTAAAAAATACTACCAGTACCTTTTCAAAGACTACATCAAAACTCATAATGACCTAATAAAAACGAATAAAAAAAAGATTTAACTAACCGAAGTAAGTAGATCTCTCTTTCAGTTTGGTAAAAAGGAGTAAATTTTGTAAGAGGATGTAATAGCAATTTGTAAACTGCCCTCGAGATTATTATAATATTTGTGTAACGTTACACCAATAGGGGCGCTAGTACAGCTTTGTCGCACGAACATCGTACGGCAGAGAGAAAACAATGGGTCTAGTACCTTTCTGGCTTGCGATTCTGACTTAATTTTTATGGGACCACTGTGGAAGTGCACTCTTACAAATAAAAATAAAAAAATTTAATCGGTCTACAATTGACAGGCTAATCGCGTAGATTACAAAAAAACATACATAACGAATTCAAAACTTCTCGGTTTTGAAGTCGGTTAAAAATACAGCGCAACAAAGTTAGATGCATGGTTTGAATTGTGTTTGATTTACGGTCTAAATAAAGCGTTAAATTTGTTTTCCTAGAGGCTTAAACTATAAATTTAAACTTTTTTTTTTTTGAATTTCTATCTTGAGTTTTTACAGAGAAAACGACTAAATTCATACATTAGTTTTTCTCTCTAAAGTCTAAAAGCGTTTTTAATTAGTTCTTCTTTTTAACACGCTTTTATTAGCTAGGGCTGTGTATGTATGTATGTATGTATGTAAGGAATCTTTAAGCTTAATTTTCACCCACTTCCAGCGATTCGATTTCTTTGAATTTTGCACACGTATCAAGGACCCATGACAATGCAATAATCTGCAAACAGTATCCCGTTATCCTGATTAGGATCGCCAGGATAAATAAATTCCTTTATAGATTTTCTGTAGGAGAGTAACAGAGAAAGAGCTAGTGCGCGATCTGCGCATGCGTGCAGTTTCGGACGTACTCTCAGTATGAGGCTGACAGAAACTTGTTCGGGTAGTTGCGTCCTGAAACCCCATGCAACAGTGAAGCTTTAAATGAAATAATTAGATTACGAAAGTTTGTATTACAGTAATAAAAGGTCAAACAATGAATCATAATTATATACCTCAAAATAGAATTATAATAAAATTTAAGATAATAACAGAATAATTCACTTTAGAATAAAAGCATGGGGTGCTTAATATATTAAATGTTATAATTATTTCATTTGTAAATATCTATGAGGGAAAAGTTATGAAAAAAAAGTAAAATGCACCCCACGCTTTTTACTCTGAAGTGAATTATTCTGTTATTATCTTAAATTTTATTATAATTCTATTTTGAGGTATATAATTATGATTCATTGTTTGACCTTTTATTACTGTAAAACAAACTCTTTGTAGTGAAAAATTATTTTCTAATTTTTGTTCTTATTTACTTGTTTTGCAATGTTTTTTTTCCCGAGCGGTACTAGCGAATTTTCATAAATGCCCTTCGCTAACAACAGCTACCGACGGAGAAACAATACAATTGGTCATCCGTCGATATTTTAATAATACACGTCTTGTTTTAACTTTCTAAAGCGCGCATATGTGCTTCTTCTTTAGTTTTAATGCATCTTTGCATTGCCAGATAACCCCAAAAGTCAATTTAAAATGCGGCCGAGTGAATTAGCTCAATTCTGTATTCAGAGAGGTGTCTCATAGCAATAGATTTGTAGTTAGTTTTAGGGTTTATTTTCTATTACTTTTTATCTAATTGTTATCTACTATGAAGGCTTATGCCTAAGTACCTGAGTACCGTGGGTGTCGAGTTATTAGATGTTTAACAAATGTGGTGATCAACTTTGTCCTTGTCCAAGCACTAAAACATGCAGTTTTTACATTTTACAGCACCTTTAGACACGAGGTAGTGCCACCACGGACGTTATTTCAAATAAGTACTATAAGTAGAGAGTAAAATTTATGTTTTAAGTACGATAGCTGCAGACAAACAAAAATAAATCAATAAAATGGTATTTTTTTACACGGTTATCTGATAAATTACGCACAAATTTCACAATCATTATAAAAATCACGTCAGAAAATAGAGCGGAAATATATTTACCCGAATGTCGCAGATAATGAACCTCAAATTGCAAATAAATGTTCGATTATTTGTACACCTATCAAAAAGTTGTTATGTTGGCCCGAATAATGAAAATTTAGCTATTAAGATAAAATTAAAAACATCAATTATGTTTTAGTAATTATAGTCAAAAAATATTTATTGAGTTTTTCTATAGTATGTATAATGGTAGGGGAGCCCAAGAGGGGATTTCGTGATTTAATACAGCGCGACAGATTAATATACTGGAGGATAGGGTGATTCAAAAACATATGCCATCGCTTAAGGGGAGATTCCTTAGCCAAAAATAAGACAAAAATGTCATATGAACATGGGTCCGCAAATACTTTGTTTCCAAGATACAGGGCGTTTAATTTTTTATAATTTTTTTTTTTTTTTTTGAATATTTTTAAAACTACGCCAGCGATTTGGCTAAAATTTGGGACATAAGGTACATTTATTAGTAGGCATATTTTGACTATAAGGAATTTGCTAAATTTTTACCAGAGGCGTACTTGTGGGGTAGACACAAAATATTTTTAATTAAAACATGTACGCCACTGATTTTAATAAATTTTGATAGCGCAATTAAATACTTTACTAAATGCTTAACAAAACTTGTCTTTTAGCATTTTTTCGAATTTCGTTTGGTTTTCGGGATATTTGCGATTTTAATACGGGCTGCAGCTACTGACCTCCATCTACATTAAGTTATAAATGTCATCAAAGAATGCTTTAATTTAAAAAAAAGAAAAAACTTACCTGCAATTTAACTTAAAAAGTGGCTAAATAAGATGCTGAAAATGTCCTCCTTCAGCTTCGTTGCATGCTCTTAGTCTTCGTCCTAAAGATTTGCGTACTTTTGCGCAAATAGTACGATTTTGTCTTATTGTTTCAAATGCCCCTCTATCCTTTGTAACAATTTCTGCCTCGTATTTACGACTCTTTTGTAAACAATTTCTTTAACATGTCCCCAGAGATAAAAATCTAAGGGATTGATGTCTGGTGACCTCGGTGGCCATGCGACTGGTCCTCCACGACCAATCCAGCGAGGACCATACGCTTCATTTAAAAATCTTCTTACTTCAGCCGCAAAATGTGGTGGTGCTCCGTCATATTGGAACCATAATCTGTTATTGTTTCTAAGATAGAGTGGCAAAATATCGGGCAATTCGTTTATTAAGAAAGTGAGGTAAGACGCTCCATTTAATTTATTCGGTAGAACTACAGGTCCGATAATTTCATTTCCAACAATTCCAGCCTAAATATTAAAAAAAAATTGATGTTGGAAATTTGTTGTTTGCAAAGCGTGAGGGTTTTCTTCCGCCCATGTATGATTATTATGAAAGTTTATAATGCCTCTTCGTGCGAAAGATGCCTCGTCAGTAAAAAGTACATATTTAGAAAAACGCCGGTCATTTTGCAGCTGATTGAGAAACCATTGGCAAAATACTTGTCTAGGGCCATAATCCCTGGGTAAAAGTTCTTGTACCCTTGTAAAATTATATGGTTTTAGTTGTTGTTCTTGCAAAACTCGCACTACCGAAGCTTGAGAAATGTTTCCTAGTTCATTGGAAATTATTCGGGTACTGATATTAGGATCACGTTCTACCGAATTTAGTACTGCTTCTTTAGCTTGAATTGTACGACGAAATCTTGAACGCCCGGAATTTGCTTTTACAGGTTTGAGAGAGCCAGTTTCTCTTAAACGCCTTACGATGTACTCAAAAATGATTTTACTAGGGGCTCTTCATAGCGGGTATCTCTCAGCATAAAGTCTGACGGCTTCTCTTGAATTTTGTCTGGTTTCACCATAAATTAACAACATATCTGTTAACTCTGACGAACTATAATTAATAAAAGGCATTTTTAATGAGTTAGAACAAAAATTTATGATAAAAACAATAGTGGTAATATAATAGCCAATTTGTCAAATTTAAAGCAATTGTTTTTTTTTATTTCAAAGCCTTCTTTGATGTTTTATAGCTTAACGTAGGTGGAGGTCAGCAGCTGCAGCCCGTATTAAAATCGCAAATATCCCGAAAACCAAACGACATTCGAAAAAAAAACAAGAGACAAGTTTTGTTAAGCATTTAGTAAAGTATTTAATTGCGCTATCAAAATTTATTAAAATCAGTGGCGTACATGTTTTAATTAAAAAAATATTTTGTGTTTACCCCACAAGTACGCCTCTGGTAAAAATATAGCAAATTCCTTATAGTCAAAATATGCCTACTAATATATGTACCTTATGTCCCAAATTTTAGCCAAATCGCTGGCGTAGTTTTAAAAATATTCAAAAAAAAAGAAAAATTATAAAAAATTAAACGCCCTGTATCTTGGAAACAAAGCATTTGCGGACCCATGTTCATATGACATTTTTGTCTTATTTTTGGCTAAGTAATCTCCCCTTAAGCGATGGCATATGTTTTTTGAATCACCCTCTATTCCATCACCATTTAGGTTTAAAAATCAGTTTTAGAGTTCTCTCCCCTTAACTTTTGAAAGGGTCAGAATATCGAGATCGGGTAAAAATTTATTGTAAAAATAGTTGTTGCCAAGCTACTTTTTGGCATTAAAGTAACTTTGGTCACGTGAATTATTCAAGGAGGCATTATATTGCTTTTTAGCAAATAAAAATGGAGGCCATAAACACCTCATTTTAAAGGTTCTTAATTTCCTTACTTTGCCACTTGTTTTTTTAAAGAATTGGCAAAAGCCGTTTCTAGACTTACAAGCCAATTTTATTAAAACCACTGTTGTACGGTATTTAAGCCAAATTTTAAACGGTTCTAAGTGTGGAACATTTGGGCGTTTTCCATAAGTGGCGTTAATTAGGGAATTAAAGGGCCTTTACCACATGGTTCTATTTCAATTCAAAAAAGAAAATGTCCTATTCTATAAAGAATAAAAAGTGGTAACTATTTGAATATCATCACTGTATTTTATTTTTTGTTAATAAATGAGATATTATTATACATTTGGTTAATAGCATTTAAATAGATACCAACTGAGAGTCAATTTAGGAATTTTTAATATTTTATTAGGAGAGTATTTTATTTTTATATTTAAATTTTACACAAAATCTGTTTCCTAATGACATAGGGTAACAAACTGGCAATTTTAAAGGTATTTATTCAAGAATTCGTAAATCGGATTCTATGCTAAATATGAGCCCAGTTAAATAATTATAAATGGAATATGGGTTTTGCGAACGCTGACTTTTTTTGCGTTTGAGTAGCTTGGGTTGGGCGCTGAGAGCAATTTGGGTTACAGGCGCTCGGCACGGCGGCGCCCCCACCACTAACTTTGTTTCTATTGAACCACGGCGCCACGTATATCAACAAATAAAAAAGAAACTATAGTTTCTATAATACTACCCAGGGGAATATAAATAAAGTATTTTTCAGAACATATATGGCCCCTTTTACCCCAGTTGCCAAATCTTAAATGGCAGCATCCCTTAAAGCGGCACCTCTCTGAAAGCTTATGAAAAATAGTTTTTGTCTAGAAAAAAGTAATAGCACCTGAGTCTTGTTATTTAAGCGCTTATCTGCAACAGAACCTTGGGAGAGCTTTTTATAAGGCAGGTTAACTTTACAAGAAAATTATTATTTTATTTATTACCATTTTTGGTAATTTTATAACCTAATGTTTATATAAAGCACCTAAAAGTCATACAAAGAGACATTACCATTTAAAAGATTTTAAGAATCACTGGGGTTGACCAACTGCTGTTTCTGAAAAGAAAACACGTTGGCCTCTATTTCGGGTTTTATAAAAATCATTATTTTCTTTTATTTTGTTTCTCTACCAGTTGACCAACAATTACTATCTACAGCGCATTTATTATTTTCTTGAGATTACTCGTATCGTTTAAATTTTAGGGACGTTTATATCTGTATCATCAGGATGCAATTTTGTAGTCTCTAATAGCATCTATTGTATAGCAAACTGTTTCAGAGAGATCAATGACTAAATATTATATTTATTCCCATAATACTCCAAAAATAGGTTCTTTTCCTGCTACTAGCAACTATTACGGTAGATGCTGGAGGTATTCGCCGTTTACGACTTTTTGATGTTTTTCTACTCACTTGATCAGTTGAATGAAAGCGGCATTTGGCCCAACGTTTGCATCAAGGCCGGGGAGAATTCTACAAGAAATCCTAAGAGAAGAAAAATTGCAAAGACCGGCGTCTTGCCGATTAAATCAGGCAAACAGTGTGAGTCAGGAATTATAAGCACTCTTATTGTTGGGGAAGAATTTTTGACTGGCGTTCTTCCATCTCCAGAAACAAATTTTTATGTGCTTTATATTTTTCAGAATTCAGTGAACATTGATTTAAGTACCCCAATACACATCTATGTTTGTATAAACTTAGGTCTTTATTGAAAATACGGAAGTGGATCATAGCAATAAGATTTCCACTCATCAGCACATTAGGGCCCATTGTATGGAACGTATCATAATGCCTTACTTTCCAATCTAGTGTGATAACGAACTATTATTGCTACCATAACATATTACATTTTTAAAAGTATTACAGATCAATAATGATGGGTAAAACATAATAAATTAACACACTTTCTCACTTTTTCTTTCCTATAAAATTATTTCAAAATATTGATTTATTGAGTTGATTCTTATGGTTTTAAAATCAATTATCAATTTTTAAACTTTTCCCAAAATTTTAAGCTTCATATAAGTTCATGTTAAGCCTCTACAAAAATAATCTTCTATATTTTTTTGGTGTCTAACTATTAAAAGACATTTTAGGGTCAAAGATTGAAGAAATTTAAAGAAAATAACGTTTTGGGTTTTTAAATTTTGTGATTTTCTTAAAGTATTAAGATACCTTTCTTGGCAAGAGTTCTATTTTCAGATATAATATGCGAGAAATTTAATTATCAATATTTACCTACAAAAAAAAGGTTTCTGTCACCGTTGCATTATATCCTATGGGCATGTTCTTTGACCTGCTGAACGAATTGTAAGTCGGTTTTATGATAAGCACCCTCCAATTTCTGATGAAGTTGCAAAGCATTAAAATAGGTAAAATTCTATACTTTGATATTATTTCTTACAGTTTTCTTATAATTTAAAGCTTTGAAAGGAATGGAGGTGTATAGTTCTTCTTTGAAATTCATTCAACCAGGTCAAAAAAAAAATACAAATTATAGATCGAGTCAGGTGTATAAACAAAAAAAAAATTACCTAATTTTTTTAACTTTTTCCATCAGTTAAAAAACTAAGACGTTTAGGGACATATGTTTATATAGCAGAGTTTTTTCATTATTTTTCTGCTTGTGGTGAATCGCCTCGATGAGGTTTGTCGGTTCTGAGTTACTGGACTACCCTGTATGCATATAGTATATCTAGGTTAATTTAATTGAAGTGATAAAAACTTTTGATGTCTAATTGAGTGCCTAAACGGTGAAGGTTTATCGACTTTAATAAAAAGTACCTCATTTTTTAAGTTGTTGTGGGTCTACTAAAATGGCGTCCCCCAGCTTTGCAGATATCCGTCAAAATAAAAAAAGTTATGATGTAAATAAATTTTAAGTTTTAGGTAAAAAGTGCCCTCTGGCGGCATTTACAAAAGTACTTATGTCTTACTCATTTTGAGAATCTGCCAAAGCCTCGATTTGTAGTGCCAAATATCAACTGGATTGCTAAAAATAAAATGCATAGTATGGAAAACCAAAAGAAAATTGAACTTTGACGGTTTGTAACTCTTCCGGAAATGAATGACATTTTGAAAAAATATATATAAAGCTCACCCTTATTTTAAATGGAAGTAGAATTACCCCTTAAGTTTCGTGACCTATCTACAGGCATATTTTTAACCTTTCTCAGTTTGGCAATTCATGCCCAGAAGTCTATTAATAAATTTTTTGTCATTAAAGGAATTCGAAACCGAGGAACTTATTAAACCTCCTAGTATGATAGAGATAATTATTTTATCTACTTTATAACATAAACTTTCTATTACTTTACACAACCACCTTCTAAACAATAAACAAACATTAACAAATCAACAAAACAGTTAATAAAAATAACGTAATATTTAATTAGAGTGCAAGAATAAACTATTTGAGCAGAATTTCGACCATTTGTTCTAGATTAAGATACTACAAAAATTAAAGTGAAAATAATATTCCACGTACTATTCTGAGTAGCACTCAATTAGATAAACCCTCACAAACCCACAGGAGCAAATCCCGACTAATAATTAGTAATTTACATGAATGTCGACGCTTGGGGCGGAAAAATGGAGAAAACATAACCACCTAAATTGGAAGAATGGTTGTTGAAAATTATCATGTATTGACGAGAAACCGTACTATACAGGGTGTCTATTTGATTGAAATAGCAAGAGATATCTCCCGTTATGATCTAAAGATAGAACTTGCGGTTTCGCAAACCTGCGGCAGGACTCCGTGTACTGTAGTATTCTACAAATCGACTTTATTCTACCTCACTCGCACTCTGTGTTCAAAGCACGCTTGAAGTCGATCAGGTAGTGCGCCTACAAACGCGGGACCGAACCAGGGATGTTGCGAATATTCGCATCCGCATCCGCATATGGCGCCGAACACATCCGCATCGATTTGAACATCTGCATCTGCATCCGCATAAATAGATGCAGACTGATGCGGATGTGCGAAGATGATGTACTTCAAAATCAAATAAGAAGAAAACTGACCCGGCGAGTGGCGCGTGTCGACGCACGTGTTGAATTGGCTAATCGAAAAGCGTAACTAATTTTTAATTTGGAACTTCAGTAAACTGGTGACGGACGCGTCTCACTATTGTTGTAATACAAACAAAAGGACTTTGATATAACTATCTTTTTTTACCTACCTACACTTAAGTTTTGTACAGATCCGCATCCACCATCCACGCAGATGTGAACTTCTAACAAAATCCGCACCCGCATCCGTATCACGGATGTGAAAAATCTGCTCGAGCATGTCGAATTCTACCAGAATTTTAAAGTCATCACATAACTAAAATAAATTTTGGTGTTCGTTACTTTGCTATGATTTATATATTTATTTGAAGTTATTTTTGTGTTTTTAGAGATACAAGATTTATTTTATTGTTTTTACAATGATAGAAAAAATATAATTTTAAATTACTCTAGCCATGTGTTTACTGTCTAACCAGTAACTGACCTTGACTTTTGCAAAGATTCTAATTATAAAACTAATTTATTATTAATTTTTAGTTTAAATAAATTGGTCACATATTTTCTTCTTTACTGATTAAATTATTATTCAAAGTGGGAACATTAAAAGCTATTTATTTGAAAAAAGGTAAATTAATCTTTAAGAAAAATTAATCCTACCTAAAGGAGGAAGTATCCGATAGAAACTAATTACCTCGTAATGCCATAAGGCAAAATTGACTTCAAAGGTAAAGAATAAAAAATCTATTAATGAAAATCGATTAAAACCTAACTATCTATTAATATAAAAAATAATAGAAGTTAATTTGGGGGGTAAAAAGAGCTGCAGACATTGTATAGAAAATATAATCGTGTGGAAAGCCCTTTAATAAATTAATTTTTTTAATATTTTTTTGTTGTTTGATAGAAGTTCTTGAATTAGTTATTTTAATTAAAACTTTTTAAAATTCTATAAGTTTAAATCTATAGACCTAATATCCAGAGAGAAAGGTAAATACACCAAAAAAACCTAGTGGGTGTATCTTTCGTCTAACTTTTGAGAATATAACTTTACACAATCCAAGGAGAGTTTAATAAATGAAAATTCGTAGGGACAATATTTATGCATTCATTAAGTTTTCCCAGGCATGAATTTTCAATTTTGACAAAATGGATAATATTTTGTCAGAAGGATTAGAAATTTAAATTTGTGTAATGTGGTTTTCGGATTCGTAGGGATAATTAGTTCGTGCATTATTTACAGCTTTTAAATACAGGTTACAGAATGTTTAAAAAAATAGAGTATGATTCGACGATTGAAAATATATATAAAAAAGTTATGAAGAGTGTTCGAAATTCATCAAATTCAAAAAGCATATTCTACCATCAAAAAAAAAAAGCCTAGTTTCCTATATATATATATCATATATATATATACTATATATATATATATATATTTGTTAGTTCTGAGATACAGAAGAATATTTTATGATCAATCAGGGCATCTCTATCAAGGTGTCTCTATCGACCTGAAGCAATATGACAAGTCTTAACGAAGACAGAAACACATCCAAATACGCTGTCTTGGTCCCGGGGCCCGGGTATTCCATTTCTTTTGGAAGTTCCGTAATTTTTAACAGCCAACCATGTGGCGAATTCTTACTGGGTTCTTATTATTATTTATTACCCACAGTCATTAATGACATATGCCCAAGAACTTTACCTTTATTATGTGTTTATATCATCCATCAAGGAAGTGATTTTTATTTTTATGCATTGTTCAGGAAAAACTAAATCAGATTTGTTTCTAATTGAATGGGGATTTTAAAAAATAATTTTCCTTTAGAAAAAACAGTGGCGCACCAATTTTTCTTGAAAAATAGTACATAATAATAACTGGTTCAGAAGCCACAGTTTTTCTTTTTATATTTTACAGCAAACAATGTCTCTTGCTGCTGTTAAACAATGCTATAAATACAAATTGAATATCCAAAAGTGGTTTTTATAAATTATATTTAAAAAAAAACCCCACAGCCCCGATGATAAGTAGAGAGAGAGCCTATCGGTAAGTGAAGGATCATTAATGGGGCAGAGCAGCTCTTTAAATGAAATCAATAACTAAAAGTTATTGGGGGACACTGACCAGATAATACGGAAACAATATTCAAGGGAAGTCAGGAATGAGGACACATACAAAAATTTATTAATCAGGGAAGGATAAAAATACATTTGGCTTGAAGAAGAAATCCAAGCTTTTTAAAGTTGCTAAGTGGCTATATAAGTGTGTATGTGTTTATGCCAGTTAAGGGTTATTCTTCAACTATGTGTTGGCCAGCACCTCATGTAAGTCATGGGATGAGTGTTTGATGATTCTTTCGCGACAGGAGCTATGATTGTGTTTTGGATTATAAAATGGACCAGATTTTGGCGCTTTAATAAAATATTAAATAACTGGTCCTGTGAGAGGAGAGATATCTGTATCACTTTGCGGATTCGTATTCAATGAGAGTTAGAAGATTGGTTGGAACCCTATAGTATACTGGAGTAAAAGGTACTATAGTCAGCGCAATACCTATGAATGGAATTAGTTGTGGACGAGAGAGGGTCAGGGTGATGTGAAGAAGAAATAAAGTTAGTGCCAGTACTAGCTGCTGCAGAATGCTGAGCTATACTCAGTAAATGCTTGAGTGAAAACTTGAAGAAATTGCCTTTACAATAACATATACGTCGATCAGAAAGCTAACTGGATAGAGTCAAGCACGAGTTTTTAGTTGAAAGACCACAAGAGGTAAGTTTACTAAGTAGCTTATCGCCACCTGATCTGGTCAAAGATACACGAATACATCAAGAGCAACAGCCTGGGCCCTACACCTAAAAATCAGAGACTTGCATTTCAGCTGTATGTTATGAAGAAAGAAGATCTGCTGTAGATCCTTTTTTCAGCGACGAATCACAATACAGAGAATCCATACCTTTTCACATACTAAAATTTTTGTGTTTTGTGATAATTTTGTGGAACTGTATTTTTGTGTATGCATGCATTTATGTATATTTTTATTTTTAATGTATACATATACACATGTATAACAAGATCACTTAAAGACCCAAATAAAAATAATAATAAAAGGAGCACACACAGAAAGTACTAAATAATACCAAATAACAAACATATTTTGGTTTCAGATTTTCTCCATAGAGTGTTTACTATATAATGTTTTCTCTGTTAATAACATGTATAATAAAATGGAAGATAATAAAGAAGGGTCGAAATGAGCAGCTTGCAATGATGTTTTAGACCACAAAGTGAGTTCGTAAGTAGCTTGTTATACCAGACTGGTCAAAAGATGTGGATACATCAAGAGCAGATCTATCAGAAAATCAAGGAGCTTGTTCCAGCTGTGTGTTTATGAAGGAAGAAGATCTGTAGATCTTTTGTGATAACACATAATAAAAAAATCCATATTCTGTCAAACAAAATTTTTTTATTTTAATAGTTAATTTTTGTGGGGACTAAAACTATTTTTGTGTATACATGCATTTGCTGTATTCCTTTTTATGCTCAGAACTTCACAGAACTGACACATACGTGTTCTTTTTACAATTTTGGCTTATTTTCATGTTGAAGAACCGTTCACTTGACATATTGACAGTTTAAGAACGGTTCAAAACAGTTCTACAGGTAAAAGGAATAGCAATTCATAATCATAAGCAACATGTTTTTTTAATGTATACACGCCATAAATATTGTAACAAGATAAAGGCCAAATAAAAATAATAATAAAAGGAAGGAACACACAGAAAATTACTAAAAATAATACCAAATATAAACATATTTTGGTTTCCAAAATTTTCCACGTAGAGTGTTTACTGTATATAATATTTCTCTGTTAATAACATGTATAATAAAATGGAAAGATAATAAAAGAAGGGTCGAAATGAGCGCGAAAGCGAAAATGATGTTTATAAAGTTAAATGAGGGGAAATGGTGTATGACAGCAAATATTTTTGTCTTTCTTTCTGTGTGTACATTTATTTACTTTTGCTACACAGAGGCTTTGCCTAACATGGAATTTTACCACCATATGTTTAATTTTAAAAACATTTTGTATTAATAGACAAATGACATCACCGTCTAGCACTACTAAATGCTAATTATTTTTACCTTTATTTATTTAAAGATTTAGGGGCATGTTTCGACCATAGAGATGGCATCATCACCCCAATGAAGAGAACAGAAAGCAGTTCTCAAGAATTTCAAAACTTTTTTAAGAAACATTGATAGTTTAAACTATGAAAAAAATGAAAGAGGTTTTAGTTACAGTTAAGTTTACACATTGGTGGTGGTTACTCAAACCAGACAAGACAAAACTGTTTGAGGTGGCTCAATCCTGTGAATTAATAAATTTTAATTAATTTTTTTATCTTTTGACAATCCACAAAGTGAAAGCCTAAATACTACCATACCGACTAGATTGTCTTAAGCAAAGTAAGAGAGGAAGTTTGTTATTCCAACACGGGACTTAAAAGCTTGAAGATTTGGGGGAGGAAGGAAGAGACTCCGCTGGCAGTAGCAGTTCCACAGTCTAGAAACTCTAGAGGAATGAAGCAAAGAGCAAATGAGAAGTTCGGGGCCTGTCCAGTGGACTGTACAGGGATGCATACATTGCTGGCTTTGAAGGTTTCTGCTCTGGCCCAGAGCTGCAAGAGGAGGGACTATACTGGATAATTCGTCGGAGCAAGAAGCCGTAAAAGTATCTATAAGAGCGATAGATCTCCACAACTCGACAATGGGCAAAGAAGGAGTCTTTGAGTAAAGTAAGGATCATTAATAAAGACAGAACAGCTCTGTTCGCAATATAGCATCAGGAATGCTACTGAGGATTGTAGGGGATGCCATTCCCTGAGCACATGTGAACTAATATTCTAGAGAGGGTCGAAGATTTGGGGACAAATATGTGTATAAATTGGAAGGGAGAAAAAATACTTTTGGTTCGGAAAAAGAAATCCAAAGCTTTTTGAAGCTGACGGGGCTATAGATACAATGTGTTTATGCCAGTTTAGGTTACTTTCAAATGTGACGCCCACAAGGTTGAATGTGCCCCTGCTCTTAAATAAAACTATACATAATTTCTAATCATAAACAAACTTCATTCTTCTTATTTAAGTAAAAATGAAAAAGAAAAGAAAATCTTTAAAATATACTGAGATGAATTTTAACTTTTAAGTAATAAGAATACCCATATAAAATTTTTTGCCGGCAAGTCATTGGCAAAAAGGTATCAAAAAGACATCAAAATGGGTAATTGGCCGTTATTGGGCCACGTGTTGCAGAAAATGTGATGGCGCCCATCATTAATAAGTTATGATGAAAAAAATGCGTTTAGGATGATGGCATCCATCATTAATAAGTTATGCTGAAAAAATGCATTTAGGATGATGGCATCCATCATTAAAAAGGTTTTGGCAAAAATATGCCTTTTAGATGATGTCATTACATTATTTTTTTCCTAATGCCAATAAAATGCATTTTTACTGTCCAGGGAACTAAAATGTGCATAAATAATGCACATGCATAATGAGTGTTTATGTACAGGGTGTCCCATATAAAATTAAATACTATAATTTTGGAAAAACCATAAGAGATACAATTAAAATACTAAAAAATACATTTCATGCATTTAACTTTTTCGTGTATCTCTTATGGTTTTTTCAAAATTATAGTATTTAATTTTATATGGGATATTAATAATAAATAAAACTAAAAAGCGAAAAATAAGGACTTTAAAAAAAATAAAAATTAAAGCGAAATGTTAATCCGCTTCTTAATTTTTTTTTTTAATTTTTTAGTAAGTTTTATTTATTTCTTTGAAGTCGGATTATTTTGTTACAAAACCAAGCTTGTGCTGTATTTATATTTTATTCTGTTTTTGCATAAAATAAAATCCCAAGCCTTTTATCACTTACTACAAAACAATCAGGGGTATATTTGTTCAAAACGAAAACGGCACAATCGGCCAACAGATATGTATATGAAAACACAATAATTCCATACACCCCTCATCCCTCTCCATTCAGAATACAAAGAAATGTATTTCTATTTATTTCTGTATACACGGGATTTCGTCTTGCGCGCCTTTCATTTAAATTAATTTTGCCTAAATACCTTAAAGAATCTTGATTTATTCTATTTTGCATTTTATTCTTATTTCACCATGTTTTCTTGGGCCTTTGTCTTTTGGTATAAAGAGTGGTTTAAGGAGGCCTGGCGTAGGAATTTAAATAATATGTATATTGTATATTCTTGAATGCTTTACTAGACTTATAGGGTATAGTGATCCTTTGAGGCGAAAAGCTTCAAACATGGTAAATTTCTTATACAGGGTGCGTAAAACTTACAATGGGTATATTTTCTAAACCACGGCATACCGGGTGACAATGAAATTACTATCCAACAATTTATTTTCTTCAGTGCATCCGTATCGTTTTTAAATTTTAGGGACGTTATATCATATCACCGGATGTCAATTTTAGATATAATAGCATCTCTGTATTACTTCCGGTTTAACCAAAAGTGATATAAACTTTGATATTTTAAATGGAACACCCTCAATATTTTTAGGATTTGAATTCTACAAGTCATTCCTGATATAAAACCTTTAATATATCCATAACCTAACTTTTTTGGTTTTGGAGAAAATGGCGTTTGAAAATGTCTAAAGGACAGCACAATATGCAGTTTTATGGAAAAACAAATGAGCTTAACAAAAATTTAAAATGCTTTAAATTGTTCTTTTAAAAGACTCTGCCTTTAGAAACCACTATAAAATTACTTTCTGTTTAACCTGTATATTGCTGTAAAATTTGAACTTCTAAGTATTATAACCCTGGTAATTTTAATGGAACACCCTAGTTATTTTTTAAGATTTAAAATCTTTAAGCTATTCCTGATATAAAATCTATAATATACCATTAACTACCTTTTTTAGTTTTAGGAAAACTGCGTTTAAAAAGGTCCAGATGACGACACAATATCCATGAACCTGTTTATTGTGAGGTCGTTCGGAGCTTTTCAAACTCCCTTTTCTCTAAAACTTAAAAGATAGGTTATGGGTATATCATAGGTTTTATATCAGGAATAGCAAAAGAATTTAAATCTTAAAAAATATATAGGGTGTTCCATTAAAATTAACAGGGTTATCATGGAAGATCAAATTTTACAGCACTTCCGGCTTAACCGGAAATAGTATTATAATGGTCTCTACAGGTAGAATCTTTTAAAGGAACTATTTTAAGCATTTTAAAATTTTGTTATGTTCATTTGTTTTCCCATAAAACTGCATAATGTGCTGTCGTTTGGACATTTTCAAACGTCATTTTCTCCAAAACCAAAAGAATTAGGTTATGAATATATAAAGGTTTTATATTAGGAATAACCTGTAGAATTCAAATCCTTAAAAATATACAGGGTGTTTTATTTAAAATATCAAAGTTTATTGAAAAACTCTTTTTGGGTAAAACATAAAGCATTGTATGCACCACGGGCTTTACTGGACTATAATGCCCATCAGGTCGAAATCTAGCCCTCGGGCTATTTCGACCTTCAGGGCATTATAGTCCTAGTAACGCCCTTGATACATAAATGGCTATTTTGGACTTCAGGTAGTATTTAGACTTACTACATACGAAAACTGTAAATATTTTTTATAATTGACAGATTGTACTAATTACTTTTAAATTATTGGGATCTTTATTGTTAAAAGTATTTATAATTAGCTGTTAGGTACAAATTTATTTTTTTGCCCTATTGCCGAAGCCCAAGGTTAAAAACAGTTACTGTAGATAATTATTGCAAAGTTAAAACGATCCGTTTTTAGAAATGTTGCAAAAAATTGCGATTGATTATACGTATGATAGCATTAATCTACAATAAATTTGCTACAAAATACCAAAAAATTGCAAATATACTTTTTTATACTTTGTTTTATAACCTATTAAATTTGCCAAAACAAAACAATAAATAGAGATCTGCACCATTTTCTTTAAATAAGAAGAACAAATTAATGGACTTCAAATAATTAGATTGTTAAGATGTAATTATTGAGAAAATAACATGTATTTATCGCCTTCATCAAACAAACCTCATAAAAACACAGTTTTTTTATTGTAAAATTATTTTAATTAAGGCACAAATGTAACTAATATAACTGTTAAAATACTACCTGTAATTTCTCTATACTAAAATGGGATAAATTTGAATGATGCGTGGACATACAAATCTATGATTTTGGGATGAATAATATTGTGTCCTGGGGAGGTAGTAATGCATCTGAGAGAGTCTTTGTGGCGCAAAAAGACTACTGAGGTTAATTTTTAATCTTAAACCGCGTGACAGCTGCAAACCTTTATTTATCCAGAAAAGAATCCACACTTTGCCATGTGTGTTTATTTTTAAGTGCGTGACTTATGTAAATTCTAATATGGGACTATTTAGGAGACTCGGAGAGTTAAATCATTACAGCACTAGAAACAGGACTATTATAGATGTTCCTTTACACAGGACCTCCTTTTTCGAAAACTCTCCTTTTACGGTTGTCTTACTCTCTACAAAAAGCTTTCAAGTAATTTTAGAAATATACATGGTGGTAAATTCAAGAATGCCGTTAGGCAAGTTCATATTGACAAGGCATTTTACTCGGTTGCAGAGTATATGCGACATTAGACTTTGTTACTTTGCTTGCGTTTTGATTTGACAATTTTAATATTCTTTTATATGTATATATTTATATAAAATTTTAACTTTATTTATAGTAATTATTTATAGCTAAGGTTTCTGTTCATTTGTATTCTTTTTTTTGTGTGTTTTTACAATTACATTTTATATATTTATGTGTCTATGTATATTTGTGTATATCTATATATTTTTTATAGTATTTATATTTATATTTATTTATATTGACGACCCCTTTGTAATTATTGTGCATTTTTAAGGTAATATGTTCTATCTATCTATCTATCTATATGATATTTGGTCAATTTAGCACATTTTTTGCCAAAAAATAGGACTTATGCTAAAACAACGAAAAGTAGGTTTTTGTCCACACATTGCTGCTAATTTCCTTCAAAACACTTATTTTTCCACGACCGTTAAAAAAACTGTTTTTAATCAGTAACGTTAAAGTACTTCATTCTAGTATACTACATAAAGTGTTAAAAAAGTAACTTTTTTAACACCTCAAAGTTTTTTTTCACACTTTTAATTAGTGTTTTGTTTCAAGCCTACTACAACATCAACATCAACTGAACCAAACGGTCAAGTTACCTTGGATTTCATCATTATTTCTTTTAGTTCATGTCTCACAGTTTTAAAATTTGACAGTTTGCAAATAAATTTAATAGAATTTATTGAAAATTAATAGTAATAATGAATTTGGATGACTAAGAAACTGAAAAGGAATTTATACTATTTTAGTAATATTTCTTTAAAAAGTAAGTACATACAATTTTCTAAAATTAAATAATAAATGCATAGTTATGAAGAGGATAATTGTCTCCTTAAAAATAAAGGGGCTATGATTTTTGTTGCAATATAATGGCTGTGCTGCAAAAATTAAAATTAATAAGTTTAGATGAATAAAACATGTACAAAATGGTATTTTGGGAAATTCTTATACAGAGGTGGAAAAAATATAGTATGTAACACATGCATAAAGTGTCATTTTTCACTCATAGGATTGCCGCACTCGCCTAAAGGCTCGTGCTGTCAAATTTCCCGTTCGTAAAAAAAGTATCACTTTGTGCTCTTGTTACATAATAGTATATTACATTACAAGGGTGGAAACTGACTTATTTCACACGAGTGTAAGAAAGTGATTTTCACACAAGTAATGTACACTATTTTTCCTACGACCACAAGTTATTCACCAAAAAGAAATTAAAGTTGTTTGTCTTCACAGAAAAAATAAGAAAAAATTGAAAACTTTGCATCACTAGGGTGATATATACTTTTCCTTACTGCGATATATTATATTGTTTAACAATATTTTTATATCAAAAATCACCTACCTAGTAGCTTTTCATCATTTTAGAATTAAAAAGGTCCTCATTTAAAAAATATAGCATGGCTTTTTAATGTAAATCTCAGTAACAGCTTGGTAACTCCAAATTTATTTTAAATAACAATGACAGCGATGACAGCTTTACATTATACTTTGCAACACTAGTGTGATAAAACGCATTTTCTATGCATGAAAACAGTGTGCTATTTACTATTTTCACATGTGGTCGTATAGGAAAATGTTTATTATAGTGTTGCTGTATGATTAACGAATGGTAAGATATTATTTTTTTTTGTATTGTACTGAGAAAAAGGTGAAAAACCCTATAGCCGCGGATCTGACTAGGTGGTGCCTAGAAACAAACCAATTTTTCAATGTCTGAAATCAGAACAAAAATAGTCAATTTTTCGTTACCCACCCGGAGTGTATAAGGACAATGAGCCATAGAAAACCCTAAAATAGTCAGTCCCAAATTAAAATTAGACGGAAGCAATGCCAGAATAGAATCCTCAAAGCTTTTAACGTAATAACTATACCACTGTTGGTATTGTATGTTGTTGATTGATTTATTTATTAAAGTAAATTTTGGACTCGGGGCAAATTTTCGCCCTAAAATAGGTCACTTTGGATATCGCACTAACCCGGTGTAAAGATAGAGACAGCTCAAATCTAATATCTTTACTGTATTAATTACACGCTTTGTAGAACTTCCTGACCGTATGTTGCTTACCCACGGGTATTCTGTTTTGGAAAGATGCCCCGAGGTTATTTTTCGGGAAATTTGGATTTCTAAGATGGGCATTTTGTTTTCGTTGCGTTTACAATCGAAACAAAAAGAAATAACAATTCAAGGGTAAAGAAGGGTCGATTTTTACTATACAGATATTAATTATTAAAAATGTTAATACAGAGTGTTTCTAAAAAGTCAAAATATTAGCACACATTCCTTAGACCGAAGTACAACGATCTAAACTTATTTAACTTTGTCAAAAAGTTGCTCGTTTGCAAGATATAGGGTTTAAAAGATTTTATTTTATTTTAGTTTTTTTTTAATATTTTTTTTCGATCCGACGAAAATCCCCATATTTTCCAAGGTTAGTTTATATTTATAAGGTTGCGACACATCCTCAACTTTTAGGCGGTTCGAGGTCGGGGACGCAAAGAAGGGCACTCCACGGAGAAAAGTTGGCAGGACTGGGTAAAATCAAGGCTGATGGTCAATCCAGTGGCGTCTAGAATTTGCGCATTTCATTTTGCATTGTTTTTAAAGTGATATTTGTTGAAAGATGTAATTCCAAATGTTTTTTATTTAAAGTAAAAGAATTTACAACTTAAAGAGAATTAAAAACTGTTGTGTAAACGGTTGTTCTACTAATACAATAAACTATACATCTCCGGCACTGAACAACATGGCTAAAAAATGGGAGATGTGACGTCATAATACGTCAAAGCAATATGGCCGAATATCGCGACCCTATATAGACCGACTTTGCATATTTTTAATAGGTTTTCATACCTGCATTATGGACTCTTTGTTTGACCTCCGGACAGGCGGACGTGCGTAGAGGACTACAAATTTCTTCCCGGAGTGGCGGCTAGAGGTGTCGTACGATCGTTGTTTACCTTCGGGGATCAAGGAAAGATTCACGCTAAATTGACGGCATCTTTCTTCTGGATCTAAGCGCTGTGAGCGAAGATTCCTATAAGCTGATGGTATCCTGTTTGGTGGTGAACACGAGGTATTTCTCAAATGGCGGGAAATAGATGAGCGTACCATGGGAACTGTCAGTAGTGAAAGTGAAGGTTATACGTAACACCAGTAGCAGATCTTGGTTTGACAGCCGACAATTTATGCATTGCATCAATTGTTGAATTATTTGTTTTCTTTTGAAATTTCTGGGAGCTACGAGCTCGATTATCCAGATTTTCCGTCGACGAAGCCCTGGAAAGCATAGTCCGGAAGGGGGAGAGTGGTGGATTGGACCTGAAGGGACCTAAACCAAGAAAAAAATATATATATAGAGAGAGATACCTGCATTATAGGCGATTTAAGAACACCAGTGTTACAAATTGGTCAATCAGCTGAAAAATGGGTATTTAGATTGAAAATGGCGAATATATTTAGCATATTTACAGAAATATACGATTTTGGGTTTGTGTCTTAGCTAGAAGCGAAAGCTCTTTAAGAATAGTTTAAGTAACAACCTTTTACCCAAATTTTACCCGACCTCAATATCTTGTCCCATTTAAAAGATAAAATGGAGGGAATTATTTTAATATCCTTACTGTATATTTAACAGACAACTGACAATCTCTAGTGATAAACACATGAATTCATCAAGAAAATAATTATTTGTATTTTTAAATTTCCCAAAGTAATTGTCCATTCATTTAGTTCAACAAATTGAGATATTTGAAATGCAATTCATTTGCTGTCACGACACCTGATTTTGATTAATTTTAAAATCGGTTTATCTCTCTCAAATATGGCCACAATTCAAAGACTGATGGTATGTCATATGTGCAGATAATTCGACAGTTCTGATTGCAGAGAATTGAGAAATTAATCAAGATAGAAATAAAGATCTTAGGTATACAGGGTCAGCCAAATTAAATTTGCACGCTTTTTAAGTAAAAATAAATTTTTATTTGTTGCGCTTATCTTTTTATTGTTAAAAAGCTAAGAAGTAAATGTGTTTTTTTTCTTTGAACAACGAAGGCTGAAAGCCTAAATACTAACGTACCGTGGGTGTCTTAAGCAGGGTAAGAGCAGGTTTGTTAACACGGGACCTTACAACTTTAAGATTTGGAGGGGAAGGAAAGACCTCCGCTGGCAGCAGGTTCCATAGTCTAGAAACTCTAGGGATAAAAGAACGAACGAAATGGGAAGTTCGGGGCATGTCCAATTGAACCATCTAGGAATGCATACGCGCGGCACCGCGAGTTTCTCTGTTGGGAGCTGCAAGAGGAGGGACTATACTGGATAATTCGTCCGAGCAGAAACCGTAAAAGTATCTATAGAAGAGCGTTAGATCTCCCACAGCTCGACGATGGGCAAGAGAAGGAAGTCTTTGAGTAACTAAAGGATCATTAATAAGACGAACAGCCCTTCTTTGAATGGCGTCAAGAATGCTGAGGGTTGTAGGGGATGCCATTCCCCAGACATGAGAACAATATTCCAGAGAGGGTCAAATTTGGGACACATACAAAGTGTATAAATTGGAAGGAGAAAAATACTTTTTGGCTCGGAAAAGAAATCCAAGCTTTTTTGAAGCCGCGGTGGCTATAGATACAATGTGTTTATGCCAGTTAAGGTTATTCTCAAATGTGACGCCCACAAGGTTAAATGTGTCCCCGCTCTGCAAAACCTGGCCACTCATAGGCAAAGGGTGAGTGTTTGATGATTTTTTCGCGACAAGGAACATGATTGTGTTTTGGATGCATTAAATTGAACGAGATTTTTGGCGCCCCAATCCAATATCAAATTGAGATCCTGTGAAAGAGATATCTGCATCGCCCTGCGTTTGCTTTCCAAGTCGGGTTGAGAGATTAGTTTGGGAACCTGAAAAATGGGGTGAAGAGTACTATCGTCAGCATAACTATGAAAGGGATTGGTTGTGGAAGAAAGAAGGTCGTTGATGTGAAGAAGAAACAAAGTTGGTGCTAGTACTGAACCCTGAGGCACTCCAGCATTAATTTTTGTGAAAGCTTGAAGAGTGGCCATCAACAATGACTGATATACGTCGATTAGAAAGATAACTGGAGAGCCAAGAACAGAGTTTAGTTTTCTTTAGGTTTGCCAATTTTGGTCAAATAGATTTAGACAGGACTGGACTTACGGGACATATTCAAAGTACTATATTTAACCACGCTGCAAAATAAATCTAATTTAGCTACAATTGGGCTAATACTTTTTTTCTTGTAGGCAAACTATGGGAAATGATTCAGTAAAAGCAAATTTGTCAACAATTTGAGATTGAAAATAAAAAATGTGAGGTTACTATGATTCCTAAGCTGGATGCTGACCCAACTTAACAGTACAACACATTATTAGTTAAAAGTGTGTAAGTTTAATTTGGCCCACACTGTAGTTTTTATATACAGGGTGTGCACTGTCCATTCATTCATGATACTCAAAAGAAAAACAACATTCCTTATCAACACCCCGTATCTAGCATTTCCAAACTTATGTTTATATGAACTTTTTTCATAAAATTGGCTCAGAAATATGCTCTTAAATTTTCTTACCACAATTAGGAAACACCCTGTATAAATTTGAATATTTCTTATACATATTTACGAAAATATGATACAGCAGATATAAAATACATATATGCATAACTTTTAAAGTTATGATACTCATTTACTAGATTTTTTACTTATCAAAACACAGTTTTTGATAATGTACGGTTCTAATAAACAAATGTATATGGCGGAACAAAATATTAACAGTATTAGTTCAAATTAATCCCATTCTTTAGGCCTAATTCTACTTTCTCGCCTCTATAAGCCATAGCGGACTTTTCTTCAAGATTTACGCAGCCAAAATTTTCTCAGAATGGCATCTAATAAGTTTTCGGAACGATTTTGGCCGCCCAGGAAAAACGAATCAAGGAAATTTATTGAGCCGTTACTCGTATTTATCAGATGATCTCAACAGGTTGGATATTGACCGCGTTTATATCGTTTTTTAGATAAATTCAGTTCTTTTGTCTTATTTAATCCTTATAAGGTTTTATAAAGTTTTTCTTTTTTTTTATCTTTAAGAGAGGTATGGTTTATTCGTGCTCAAAAATGTACCTTCTTATGATTCTTTTCTGATACCACAGTTAAACTTTACTGCCTTTTCACATTAGCGGGAGCCGGGCGACGAACCGACGCCATCGCTATCGGAGTGTATGGAGTATTATGAGACCTTTCACACTTTAAGAATCCGGAAAGTCGGCAAACACAAAGGCTCCATTTAATTTTTTATCATTCTGTCCGGCGAATTCAGCTTAGTGTAAAACGAAGGTTATTCTTGACCGCGTTTATATCGTTTTTAGATAAATTCAGTTCTTTTGTCTTATTTAATCCTTATAAGGTTTTATAAAGTTTTTCTTTTTTTTTCTTTAAGAGTGGTATGGTTTATTCGTGCTCAAAAATGTACCTTTTTATGATTCTTTTCTGATATCACAGTTAAACTTTGCTGCCTTTTCACATTAGCGGGAGCCGGGCGACGAACCGACGCCATCGCTATCGGAGTGTATGGAGTATTATGAGACCTTTCACACTTTAAGAATCCGGAAAGTCGGCAAACACAAAGGCTCCATTTAATTTTTTATCATTCTGTCCGGCGAATTCAGCTTAGTGTAAAACGAAGGTTATTCTTGACCGCGTTTATATCGTTTTTAGATAAATTCAGTTCTTTTGTCTTGTTTAATCCTTATAAGGTTTTATAAAGTTTTTCTTTTTTTTTTTCTTTAAGAGTGGTATGGTTTATTCGTGCTCAAAAATGTACCTTTTATGATTCTTTTCTGATATCACAGTTAAACTTTGCTGCCTTTTCACATTAGCGGGAGCCGGGCGACAAACCGACGCCGTCGCTATCTACACTCCGATGGAGTATTATGAGACCTTTCACACGTTAAGAATCCGGAAAGTCGGCAAACACAAAGGCTCCATATAATTTTTTATCACTCTGTCCGGCGAATTCGGCTTAGTGTGAAACGAAGGTTATTCTTTAAACTTAATGGTATAGAATGGTGCTTTTTAATTGACCTTGCGGGGCATAGTGAAAACTAAAAGAGATAAGACAAATCTGCACAATCTCGATTTTGATTTTTAAAACGTATTCAATGCTAAGAGTATATCATGGCCTTCTTGATTCGTTTTAAAGATACAGAGTGTTTTTCAAATTTTGTCAATTTGGTCAGGCACTTGTAACTCGCTTGATATTGGAGATAGAAAAAAATGTAAAAGAAAAGTTTTAGGGATTTTTACGTAAAATTTAGGGGGTACATATATTTTTTCCATCGACTTTTATTTAAAAGTTATAAGACAAATTTTTTTTTATGGAAAACTCTGTTTATTCTATCACCAATAAAAAGGTCTTCTTAAAAGCCCTAAAGAATATCACATTTGATTTATTTAATTGGTCATAGTTTCGAAAATATAGCCATCGCCAGAAGTTCGATCATAAAATGGCATTTTTTAAATAAAACTATGTAAAAATCCTTAAAACTTTTCTGTTTTCATTTTTTCAAGCAGGTTGAAAGTGCCTGACCAAATTAACAAAATTTAAAAGACATTCGGTATCACCAAAGCGAATCATGTTAGGCATGATTTACTTTTACCCCCACCTCCTTAATACGGAAAAGGTAACGGTGGCGTATCCAAAAGTGGGTCCTGATAAAACATAATATAAAAGTCAGTTAGTCATCAGAAAAAGAAAAAAATTGCAACTTTTTTTGGAGACTAAAAAAACCTTTTAGCATTTGGTTGAATTAAGGTCGGGTCACACATAACCCCAGTCCGGATTCACGGTGATAGAGGAAATAGAGGCAACATAATTCGGAAAAATTCAAAAGCACTTTTCATGCCCTCAAAAATATAAAAAGCATTTTTGTTAAGCTAAGTCTATTGTTTTATGTATGCATATCACTTTGTTTAAATAAAATAGATTTTCCTACTTATTTCTGTTCCTTTTTATCCAAACTTTGAGTATAGTATAACACACCGATGTCCCATAAGACCCGCATCGTAGCTCGTACGGTCTGAAACATGCCCATCCAATGAAATCATACGTGGATCGGATAGCGCCGATGTTCCATGAACCAAGCTTTAAGTTTACGGGGCCACTTTAGTTTTAATTCGTTACGTATAAAAATTAAAAGTTAGTGGTAAAACGTTAGTTGTTGTAAACAAACAATACAAGAACAAGTAATTCAGTAAGTAATAAAAAATGTAAACTTAATTTTATTGTTACATCTTGTGAATAATATGTGAGTAAAACTTACAAAGACATAGTTATTTTTTGATTTTATAAGTTTTTTATTAATATTTCAGGAAATTAACAAAAAACTATAAACATAACCAGTTCGATGCAGACTGACTTAATAATGCGACGCAGTCGACGCGGCGTGTCGTACAACCGTTGGTCGGTGATGTTTGTTTACTTATTAAAATGCGCTGAGGGGTATGTGGTCGGGCACGGAGCGTTAATATTAAGCCTACGAAATAGGCTACGAGACACGGCCGTGCTACGGTGCAGGACTCGGTGTGGTTATATGTGGCCAAACCTTAAAAATGTGTTACCTTATTGCTAAAGGTTTATTTTACGATTAGGTGTAATTTAAAGCATGGTATAATTGTATTATGTATATTACTGCAGTTTGATTAAGTACAAAATTTCTTGCACATCATCCCCCTACATTTCACCAAGGAAACGTACGGCCACGGACTCGTTGCGGTTATGTGGGGCCCGACCTTTACTGTTACTATTTGTAGTAAAGCAGAAATATTTAAATATCTGTAACACAAAAACTTGTTCATATATGCATTAAATAAAAATGTTAGTAAATTATCTTTTATTATAAAACTTTTTAAATTCTTCTTTTAAGTATATTAAAAAAACAAAAGGTAATTACGACAAGTTAGGAAAATTAATTAAAAAAGTTAGATAGTGAACACCTTTGCTTAACCCGAATATAGCTGATAGCTAATAAAGGCTGTTGTGTAACTTGTTAGCTAAAACTTCTTCTTCAATTAAAACTTAGTTTAGCTTTATAATTTTTGAAAGATTTTCTTGACTTTTACTCATCTTATCGATAGAGTTTCTTTGCTAAAGTATAGAAGACATTTTGGCATTGTCGCCTTAATACGAGTTTATGTCGTAACGCTTTCCGGTATAAGTATACGCACGTTTAGCCAAATTAAAGGTTTATAGGCAAATAAAGCATCATCTAAGTCGGACTAACCCACATTAAATTACATGCCGTCATTATTTGTATAATCTCTACCAATTAGTGTTCGACCCGCGTTAGACCGTTTTCTTTCACGTTTTTTTTATTGCTTAGGGGCTGTTCAAGTATTACGTACGCAGATTTATTAAAATTATTAACCCCTCTCCCCTCCCCCTATGTCGTCAAAAGTAAGCGAAGTCTTAGCCCTTCCCAATCCCATGCTTACGTAAACATTTGTATATGCATTTTTCTTTTAATGTATTTCGTCTATTTCATTGTTTTATAAGCAGCATTTATAATTCGAGAAATAAGAAAATAGACTTAGTATAGAGGACTTTAAGGCACAAAAATATTCATTTAAACAAACTTTACTGACCGTATTCAACATAGAGCAAGGTACAAATATTACAATATTAATTAATATTACGAATAAAACGAACGTTCTTAAAATTTTTGGTTTGAAAATTAATGTTTACATCAAGCCATTTAAATACAGAAATAACATAGTTTATTATTGTGTCGACAGAGTCAATCATAAAAAACAAATCTGTCTTATGAAGTCAGTGTTTTCATCTCGCAGAGTAAAGATCCCTTTAGATGCTTTGAGCAATCGCTGGCAAAACGTCGGTAAACCAGGTCCAAACTCAAGAATCAAGATCCCTCAGTTATAGTACTTATACTTCAAATGGTTTTAACATTCACCTTACAAAAAACATCATGGTAGATTGGATTTATTCTTAGTCACTAATTGTAATTATTCTTTAATTTTTTAATTTAATTCTTTAATTTTCTTAGAAACAATATCAATTTTCTTAGAAACAATATCAAATTTCTTGTAGGACTTTGCATGTAACTTAAATTTACGCCACACTTCGTTCACTAACTACATCTTGTACTTTTGTATTTGCATGAGATTTTTTAAAACTTTTAAAAAAATTTTGGTGTAATTTATCTATTTGAAAAATGTGGAAATCACCGAAAATGTGTATTGTTTTGAAGCATGGGCGCAGTCAGGGGTACTAAGCCTCTTAACCGCTGGTTAAGTGTCAAAACTATTAAAATAAAGACACCCATTGGTTTAATTTATGGATAGTGGAGGGGAGGATAACCATCTTTTATGGCGGAAAAGTTGAAAAAGTGGCCATCGGAATGTAGCAAATTGGGATGGCGACACAGTAGCCAGTGGAGGGATTTTGATTTTTCTTTCCTTTTTTATTTTGTATCTATCTGTCCTTTTTCATTTTGTATCTCCCTCTAATAATTTATGCTCATTGGTTAAAAATCTCCTCTGGCTACTGTGATGCCACGCTGCTCCTTTCGACGGACACATTCAGATGGTTATCCTCCCTCCACTAACCATAGTTTAATTTAACAATTTTGACATTCTGCTTACCCAGCGGCTGAGTACTCTTGAATGCGTTATGCGTAAATCAGTAAAAGCAGCTGCTGACGTAATCCCAATCTAAACCCCCTACCCCCATGTCATCAAAAATAAGCAAAATCAAGTCCCCCGCCCCCTATAGTGTTTACGTAATACTTAAACGGCCCCTTATACACGTCGTCCAGCCTAATTCTTTCAATTGAGTTTCAATGTACAGGAAAACCATTTTTTTTTGCTCCTCAAAATTTTTAAGCACTGATATTTTCGTTTTCAGTATTCATGAATACCCATTTCTGTTATTCAAATACTTTTTTTTAAATATTCGAATATTCGGTATTCGAATACTTTTTTACGGTATTCGTATTCGAATACCGATTTTCAGTATTCGACCCAATTCTAAACTTTCACATAAAAATTGCCCAAGAAGGTTTTAAACTAGGGCCATAGTAAATTTTGATACTTTTAAATATTGGCTCCCCTATTGATTTTACTATTTTCGTTATTCTCTAATAAGCCAAATAAAAGTTATTAAAAAAAAATACTTTTTGTACATTCGTTGCATTCCTGATACATTATTTCCCAAACAAACCGAATTTTTTAGCGATCGCCTCTTAAGAGCCTAAAAAAATATTCAATGTAAAAATGCTCTCAATTCTTGATTTTTCAAAAAAATAACAGAAAAAGTAAAAAAATTCATGTTATTTAAATGAGAAAAGCAACATGATTTTGGCACGGTTTAAATCAGGAATTAAGAGCATTTTTATATTGGATATTTTTTAGGCTATAAACCAAATGTTCAGGGGCAATCGCTGAAAAAATCGATTTAGGAAATAAGGGACACTGATACATACCGTAATGCAGGGCGTTCCCAGGGTGTCTCGCGCCGTGGTGCAAAAATAATTCGCCGTCCCTAGAAGGAAATGTGTAATGAGGTATAAAAATGTTTGACCAGCAAAAAAAAGTCCTCACTTTCAAAAAAAAAAAAATCTTTAATTAATCCATTCCACTAACCAGAACTAAGTCCTCTTCAATATTTTTGGAGACCAAAAAAAGGTCATCGCATTAAAGTAATACTGCTTTCAAATGTCCCATCCTCATTTTCTAAATAGCGCCCTTCATTTCTTAACTTTCCGCCCCTGTAGCGTTGCGCCCCGGTGCCTTGCACCACCCGGTAAGCACGGCCCTGCCGTAATGAATCCACCAGTAATGAATAAATAACAATGAATTACTAATGGAATGTAAGACGTCAATTAAAAAATTACCAATTATTACTGGTGGATTTATTAGGGTATGTATTATTAATGTTACGATTTTATAGTTTTTCTTAAATAACACAAATTGGCTTACTGGAAAATACCGAAATTTAGTGTGTAAGTTTGTCTTATCAACGTCTTTAAAATAGCCCAATACAATTTTGTTGTGAAATTAACAGGAAAGCCAATATTTAGAGGTATCAAAATTTTCATGAAATTTCATATCGCCAGTTTGGCGATGTCACCACCCTGTATAGTTAAATACCTGGTTAATAAAGATACAATTTAACATAGCTTTTTATTCATGTTTATAAATATAGAACATAAATTCAAAAACTTTAATAAAACTCACCTCAGGGTGATATTTCTATCCGGGTCGCATTCAAAAATATTCATGCATTCAACATAAAGCACAAAAAGTTTTTAACTAAAGAAAGCGATTTAGGTATATGAGATGTTGTGAAAGTATATGCTGTCATATGAAGGGATTTAAGGTGAGAACAGATTTAAAGTAAACATAGATTTTTCGTTTGTCGGTAGAGTTGCTTTTTAAAAATTTAATAAAAATACGCTGATAGTAAGATTTTCTTATATACAAGGTGTTTTTAAACAAACGCAAGAACTTTTAGGATGTGATTTATAATTAAAAAATAAGAAAAAACTTCATATGAACATCTGTCCTAAACGTCTTAGTTTTTGAACTGCAGGGTGTTAAAATTTAAAAAAAACTTTTTTTTAATATCCCAACTATTCTTTACCCAGTTTTGTTTTATTTTATAATTAATGAGGTAAGTTTCTAGAAACCTGCAGCAACTCCGATTTTAACGAAATTTGGTATACGGGGGTTTTTGGGGCGCTGGTCACGAATCCAAAAGATTTTTTGGCGGAAACGTTTCGTTCTCGAAATATTCATCATCAAAGTTTAAATTTCAACTAAGCTTATTTTCACTATATTTCCCCTTCTTTTTGCACACAATTCTTGATTTAAAGCTAAACTGTCACAAAATATTTAATTTTCACCTTTTAAAACCCCGTTTTTTTACGTTATTTACATTATTTTTGCATTAAATTGCGTGGCTTTTCTTTGATAATGCGGCAACCATACATACACATAGGGCTTCATGGCACACTGTGATTAAAATGATTCAAAGTATAGCTATGCAACAGAATAATGCAAACATAATGTAAAATACGTAAAAAACGGGGGTTTAAAAGGTGAAAATCAAATATTGTATGCCACTTTAGCTTTAAATCAAGAATTGTGTGCAAAAGAAGGGGAATATTGTAAAAATAGGATTAGTTTAAATTTCAAGTCTGATGATGAATATCTCAAGAACGAAACGTTTCCGCCAAAAAATTCTTTTAGATTCGTAATCAGCGCCCCAAAAAAACCCGTATACCAAGTTTCGTCAAAATCGGAGTTGCTGCAGGTTTCTAGAAAATTACCATTAATAATATTAATAACGACATTAAGGGGGTAATTTATCACTAACTTAATTACATTTAGTAAGTCCAGTGGCGTCTCGAGAGGTAACTGAAGGAATATTTCCAACAAAAAACGGTACGCCACTGACTGTGTTAATATGTGTAAAATTGTTATGCTTTCTTTAGAATAAGCAAATAAAAATACTGCTTTTATGTTTTCTTATTTTTTTCTGTATCTTGTTTAGTTTAAGAGAAAAAAATAAAATTTACTTAATTGCATATTTTTAGACCATAAAAGAAGCATTGCCGAATCTTTTTCTTTTAAAAATTCGGTTTTAAATTTTTTAATTAGCAACTATGTAACAAAAATAATAAAAACCTATTTAAATAAGGTTTATTTCCAGTATAACAGTTTTTACTAAAATAAGTGTTTTCGATTTTTTTTTGGATTTTGAAAATTTTAACACCCTGTATCTTAAAAACTAAGACGTTTAAGACATATGTTTATAAAAAGTTTTTTCTTAATTTTTGATGAAAAATCACTTTCGAAAATTGTTAGTATTTGTTTAGAACCACCCTTGTTTTTAAACAGTTTATCAAAGCGAAATCAAATTTTTATAATAAAATAACGTAAAAACTTTAACAATTTGCTTTTCAAACACCCCCTTTCTCCAAATTCCTACACAACACAATTTTTCAGCTGTAAACAAATTATGGAGTTTAATAAAATTTTGTATTATTGTGGTTATCGAAAATAAACTTTGTTTTAAAATACATTTTCCTAATGACATTTTGCCTAAAAATGAAAAATAAAGGTAGTTTACTCTTGAAGAAAAATAATATTTTTTAAGTTTTTGCGAACCCTGTATACAAAATCAACATTTTCTCTTGGTGAATCCTATTTTTACAAGCAAAAATTTTATAAACAATGACATTTTTTCGAAAAATGAAATTGTTGGTCCATTTCTCCTCTTGTTAACCCCAAGTACACGTTTTACTACTTTTACTTATTTGTTACCTTTTCATTACTAAAAACTAATTAAAATAAATTTATGATGGACGAAACATAATACACAATAGTCATAGTTCAAAAACCCCTCCCCCATATTCAACACATTTTTCCAACTGCTTCCTAATATGATCAAAACTGGCTTGAATCTCTTCAATTGGTAATGATTCCACTGCTCGCTTAATTCTTAGTTTTAAAATTTCAACATTATTTACTAGAGGTTGTGTATAAGTAAGCTGCTTTAGACGGCCCCAAAGAAAAGAATCGGCTAATGTCAGATCGGGGCTTCTTGGGGGCCATAAAACTGGTCCATTTCTTCCTCACACCGAATTTTCTGTTCAGCCATTCTCTGACCTCTCCAGCGCAATGTGCAGGGCACCCATCGTGTTGAAAATACATTGTGTTGCGATATTCCAGGGGCAGCTCTTCAAGATTATCGCAAAAAAATGTATCTAGTAGTTGCAAATAGCTCGCTCTGTTACAAGTACCTTCGAAAAAATAAGGTCCAATGATACCATAGTATGAAATGGCACACCACACATTAATTTTTTTAAAGTATTGACGTCTTGAGGGAATTCTAAATTCAGGGTTCTCTTTACTCCAATATCTGACATGCTCAGAAGCAACAGTACCGTTGGTTGAAAATGTTGATTCGTCAGAAAACATTATACATTTGTGAAAGTTTTTATTGATATCTAAGATCTTATTTACAACCCATAATGAAAAATCTAGTCTTTTAACTTCATCTCCAGCTTCCAGGTTTGGTTGAAATGAGGCTTGTAAGGGTAAATTTTATTTTCTTTTAAAACTGTTTGAATAGTAGTTTTTTGTACCACCTCTAAATGCTTAGCTCTGTTTCTCAATGAAAGCAATGGATTTTCATTTACGGACTGCAATATCGAAACTGTAGAGGCATCGTCTTCATTATATTGCTTTTTTGTTTTTTAATGTCCATAACTGATCCTGTTCTTTGAAATTTTTTCACCAGTTTGTGAATACCAACTTTCGAAACGTTTACTCCAGGAAATTTGCGTTGAAATTCCTCCACTACATAGCTATAAGAGCACTGACCACTTCCATAGCATTGCACTATAAAAACTCTTTGTTTTACGGTCAGCATTTTGGAAAGTATTTTTTGACACTGACACTAACAGGTAATAATGTACAGGTATAAAAGTTATAATATAAAGGTAGTAAAATGCGTACTTGAAAAAATGTTTTTTTTTATTTTTCGTAAATTAAAATTTTCTTTAGTAAGTTCGGAATCAGAATTAGAAGTAAATTTGGAGCAAGTTTTTTATTTATCATTTCACGTTAAAACGCCTAAAAATGACTGTTTGCTTTTGTTTGATTTTATGTTTTTGCATTTTTGAGACACCCTGTATGATAAAAATATTTTTTCTTATCGTGGATCATATTTTTTCAACAAGCAGACTTTTTTATCAAGAATGACTTTTTTCGTATCTTTTAATTTTTGGTTCATTTGTCCTCTCGTTAACAGTACCCGCGGACATACTGTATATAGGCAAGAATTATTTTTTATGATTAATCGTAAAAAAATTATTCGACGAACTTGCCCAACAAAAGTTCAGCCACACTGAATTTTACAGCATTAGGGATTCCATCATGGCAGGTAAAACTTGTGTAATACAGGGTTATACAGGGTGTCTCCCTGGGGACCGGCACCTTCTCTTTAATGCATAAGTCGCATGACTGCATCCTTTTGGGGATAATCAAAATTAATGATGGCTGACATGTTACGGAACGAAGGGGATAAAGGGGAAAACTTTGAAGCTCTTTAACACCACCTAATGTGTTGGGTTAGATGTTAATAATTATTAGAGTTAAGAAACGTGGTTTAGTATCATGCATAGGTCAGGGGATGTGTATAGAGGTTAATTGTAATATATTTACTTTACGTGGATGGTGTGTTATCGTTACCTTGAAAGAAGAGAGACATATATAACAGACTTACAAGTTGGAAAACGGCAATGGTGTACTTAAGATTTTTAAATTATTTTATCCAGAAACTGAGATACAGGGTGTCCCACCGGAAACTGGCGCGATCGATTTCTCGAAAAGTACGTTTTGGAAAATTTAATAACATAATAAAGTCAGTGGGGGACACACAACTTAAATATTTTGACAGCTCTAACACTTCCTGTTATACTCTCAACTTCCATATTTTAAATAGAACATCCTATATATTATTTATTTTTTAGATTCTGCGTAAAATTTCAAACATAATTATTATTTTTAAAGTAAAACACATTATGCGTATCCTTTCCTCCCTTAACACCAAGAAATCGTCTGGGCTGGACGGCATACCAGCAATCGTTTTAAAAAAATGTGCTCCAGAACTTGCACCAATCTTAACTCGGCTCTTTCGAATTTCTTACGACACAGGTATCTTTCCGGAGAGCTGGAAGGCTGCACGTGTTCAACCTATTCCCAAGAAAGGATCTAAATCGCTTCCATCTAACTATAGACCAATTTCAATTCTCTCAGTTCTTTGTAAAGTAATGGAAAAATTAATTAATTCACAAATTCTTAAGTACTTGGAAAAACACAAAATTTTGCACGACAGGCAGTATGGATTTCGCCACAAAAGATCTACAGCAGATCTTCTTTCCTTCGTATCACACTGTTGGAATAAGTCTCTTGAGTTTCTAGGTGAGTCCCAGATCGTTGCTCTTGATATATCCAAAGCTTTTGACCAGGTCTGGCATGCCGCACTTCTTAATAAACTTCCTTCCTATGGTCTTTCAACTAAACTCTGTACTTGGCTATCTAGTTATCTATCTGATCGACGTATATCAGTTATTGTGGACGGCCATTCTTCAAGCTTTCACCAAATAAATGCTGGAGTCCCTCAGGGCTCAGTTCTGGCACCAACATTGTTTCTTCTTCACATCAACGACCTTCTCTCGTCCACAACTAATTCCATTCATAGTTTCGCCGACGATAGTACCCTTCACTCCAGTTTTCAGGTTCCTAAACCCATCACTAAACCTGACTTGGAAAATAAACGCAGAGCGATGCAGATATCTCTTTCTCAGGATCTTAATTTAATATTGGATTGGGGCGCCAAAAATCTCGTCCATTTTAATGCATCCAAAACACAGTCATGTTCCTTGTCGCGAAAAGAGTCATCAAATACTCATCCTCTACTTATGAGCGGCCAAGTTCTACAGAGCAAAGACACCTTCAATCTCGTGGGCGTCACATTTGAAAGTAACCTTAACTGGCATAAACACATTGTATCTATAGCCACGGCAGCTTCAAAAAGCTTGGATTTCTCTTTCGAGCTAAAAAGTATTTTTCCGCTTCTAATTTATACACTTTATATGTTTCCCAAATCCGACCTCCCTTGGAATATTGTTCTCATATCTGGGGCATGGCGTCCCCAACAACCCTGAGCATTCTTGATTCTATTCAAAGAAGAGCTATTCGTCTCATTAATGATCCTTCACTTGCAGAAAGGCTTCCCACTCTTGCCCATCGTCGGGCTGTGGGCGATTTATCGCTTTTTTATAGGTACTTCCATGGCTTCTGCTCTGAAGAATTGGCCAGTATAGTTCCTCCACTTACGGTTCCCAACAGAGAAACTCGTGGTTCCGCGCGTATGCATCCCTATACGGTCCAACTGGACAGGCCCCGAACTTCTCACTTTGTTCGTTCTTTTATCCCTAGAGTTTCTAGATTGTGGAACCTGCTGCCCGCGGAGGTCTTTTCCTTCCCTCCCAAATCTTCAAGTATTTAAGTCCCGTGTCAACAAACTCCCTCTTACCTCGCTTAAGACACCCACGGTACGTTAGTATTTAGGCTTTTAGCCTTCGTGGTTTGTCCAAAGATAAAAAAAAAAAAAAATGTACAGGGTGTCCCATTTTGGTTGTCCCTTATGGGAAACTTGGAAACCATAAGAGATATTAAAAATCTGATACCCCATCCTCGAGCTCTTTTTTTGGAGAAAACATTTATGGTAAAAACAGATCATCGCTATCGCGAAGCGTTTCAGAGATACAGGGTGATTCTCGATTTTTTCACTTTTTGAAAAGGTCCTGTAGCTTTGTTGTTATTACAGATACGAGAAAACTAATTGCACATTATAAAGATACTTTTTTCCGTAGAATCCAGTGGCGTAGCCAAAATTTTTTTGAGCTGTCATTTTTGACATATGACCCAAACATGTTTTTTTTTTATTAGGGACACCCTATAAATGATTAGGTAATTAAATTGCTTGTTTTTTTCTGATTAAAATAATATATCATAGTAGGTGGTTTAATAAATTTTTTACGTCATATATTGGAAAAATTATGATTTTAAAGACGCATTGCGGCTTCTATCTGTTTTAAAACAATACTGCCATTCCTCAACTCAGGAGACATTTCTGTAGAAAAAAAAATTAATTAATTAATTTTTTTTTAATTATTTTTTATATTTTTTTTTCTACGAAAATGTCTCCTGAGCTAAGGGATGACAGATTCCTTTTAAAACAAAAGCTCACTACGCTGGGCGAAACGTCAGATGTTAGCTATGTAATGAAGTAGTTTTAATTATTAACAAAAAAAAACCTATACCCAAGAAAAATAAATAAATAATTATATATATATATATATATATATATATATATATATATATATATATATATATATATATATATATATATATATTATATATATATGTATATATATATATATATATATATATATATATATATATATATACATTATTTATTTTGATACAAGAATTATTGAAACAAACTAAATTCAATGTAATTATAAACTAGACAACCTTATTGAACTATTTGATGCGAGGGAAAACACTTGAATTAAAATTGATATTTCATTTAATTTTATGTTAATTAATATACATTTACAATTATGTTAAATGTCTTTATTTCATACTGTCCAGTAAATCCACTTACCCTGTATTAATTTGGGGCCGGTAAATTGCATGGTACCGTAATGTATCATTATAAATGTTCACGTGATCATTGTTGTAATGCCTTGATTAATGTCATTTTTGGATGCCAAAATGAAATTAAATCTTTAACTACTCATATATTAAGCGATTTTTATCTGATATTAGGATATATAGGAATTTCTACTTGTACTTAAAATATACTTTTTTTACCAACTTTAGTAAATAAAAATGATTAGATTACTACAAAACAGACTTCTTATTACATTTTTTAAAGTATTTTGTTTAACTAAAGTTGGTAATTTCTATTTTATTTAAGCCTATATCTAGCGTTACCTATTTAATACCATTTAGGAACTTCTACTTGTAAAATATATTTTTCTACCAACTTTAGTAAAAATAAAATTATCATATTACTATAAAACAGACCTATTGTTACATTTTCAAAAATATTATGTTTTACTAAATTTGGTAAATTCTATTTAATTTGGACCTACCTAGCGTTACCTATTTAATACCGTTTAGGAGCTACAACTTGTATAATATTTTTTTATCAATTTGAAAGTGACAAGCGAAGAATAATCATAGTTACCTATAGTGTTATGTGCCTATGATATGGAAAACAAGGCTGTTACCTACGTAATTTAAGTGAAATAATTTGAAACAAACAACATGTTCTCTTAAAATTTTATAAATAATATTTATTCATTAATTTTCATGAAGACAGTATGAAATAAAATATCATACGATACACGTCCGTTAGATGTTATTACAGTACTCGTTTATATTCCAGACTCGGCTCCTGCATCGCCTCGTCCGTAAACATCTCGTACTGTAATAAGTCCCCTACCGGACTTATATCGTAAAATACTATTGTCTCTACATTGTTTTGGTTAATCTTTAGTGGCTCTGGCTGATTTTATAATTTTAGTTTTTTTTGGTTTTGTTTGGATCGACATCGGCGCATTAAAAGTGGTCGGAATGTGCTTAAAATAATAGCTTTGTTCGCGGGTCTAGTAATGAACCGATTCTGAACCAGAACCGAACTGGTTTAGAATTGTTTTAAAGCGCATGTCTAGTTATTTATTAGTTTAGAATTTTTATTTACCGCGAACGATTTTCTATACATCTGAGGATGTATTCCAACCTAGCCTTTTGATTAGGATTTTTCATGGTTAAATTGGATACTATACAGAAAAAATTAAAATCAAACAAAAAGGTAAATTGTTATACTGTCGAAAGCCACTCGAGGTCTCTCGGCGGAAGACGAGGGATTCCCTCCCTCCTCTCGTTTTTAACATAAGTATGTGTATTTAACTAAGGATAAAATTCAAACAACAAGAAATGGTAAAATCTTGTAATTTTGTTTACATTTTTTAATTAAATCTTTATTTATTTTATTGCATATATACATTCATACGGAATACAATTAAAAATCCTTTGTTTATATAGGGTCAGAATCACAAAAATAAAAAAAAAATATTCAACAGGTATATTAACCCGCATTAAAAGTGGCAGAAACAAATAAACTGTAATACAACGGTTTATTTCTGTACCACAGAAACAGAAAACAGCTGACCATGTCGACAATGGGCATGAAATTCCGAACTGAACTTTTAGTTTCAACAAAAATTTCAGGACTGCTAATCAGGTTACGAACCGGTAACGAACTGATTCCATTGTAACCCGCGAACACAGAACTGTTACTAAAAATTCCGGATTTTACTAACCGCGAACGCTGCTTTTTCACTGCGCATGCGAATAGCCCCAGAACCGGTTCAGAATCGAACCCGCGAACAAAGCTAATATACAGGCTTCCTAACTACGGTACGAATCATAAGGGGTGATTTTATAAGTCTTTTTATAAAAAAGCTCATATAAACATATGTCTGACTTTATTTCTGAGATACAGGAAGTTAAATTTAAAAAAAAGTGGGTAGGTATTTGTTAAATCTCCTAAAAACCCTTTAACTGATTTAGATTAAATTTGGTACACCTACCAAACTAGTAGGGCGCTTGTAAAGCTCTAGCTAAATTTAGATTATTGGGTCCAGTGTCGTCTCAGTGGGCACCACACCCAATATTATTGACAAAAAAATACGCCACTGACTTCTTATAAAGTTTTTAAATATTTTTTTCTAATATAGCAATTAAAAAATGAAACAACTTTTTAGTCTCTTGTTTATTCTTCGTTTTACACTTCGTTTTCGAGAAAAAACAATTTTCACCATATTATTTGAGGTAAATGGCGATTTTTGATAAAATACACGACTGCTTTTTTATTTTAGGGCAAATTATTTTTTATTGTTTATTTTTGTTTCTTTTTTATATCATGTTGTTTATGAATACTTTTTAGAATGATTTAAAGTGGCTTTATTTATTTTATTTTTTTTTAATTAAAGCTAAAAAATATGGACTAAAAGTTGTATTTTTATTGATTAATCGGAAAAAATATAAAAACCTTATAAAAAGTAAATGATATTGACGGCGGGGCCCACTGAGACACCACTGAACCAAATAATCCTAATCTATGTAGAGCTTAACAAGCGCCTTAAATCGTTTGAAGGATTTTAATAGCTATTTATGTATCAAGGGCGTTACTAGGACTATAATGCCCTGAAGGTCAGAAATAGCCCGAGGGCCTCTGGCCCGAGGGCTAAATTTCGACCTGATGGGCATTATAGTCCAGTAAAGCCCGTGGTGCATACAATGCTTTATGTTTTACCAAAAAAGAGTTTTTTAATGACTAATTACATTATTTATTCGCAATATAAAAATAAGTTGCACCTGTACCTGTATACGTAAGTAGATAATGACTGGTGTTAAGTTTGACTTTGATGTTTCTATCAGTTATTCAGTTGGCATTTTTTATTTAACGATTTGCCCAAAATGGAAGAAATTCCACAAAATATAAGAGGAAAGGCCATAAAAGCGACCGAAAATCTTTTGCTATCAAGGCAACAGTATGATCGGGAGTATGGCATATTTGGTATTTGGAAAGATGCGAACGTAATTTTTCATTAACCAAAACCGTTTTAATGGCATATTTTCAGGAACTGGTAAGTTATTGATTTTATTTTAATACATATGTTTTTGTATAAACTTGATCTTTATTGTGAGAGAAATAAAATTGGATAAGCAATAAAATTTTCATATTAGCACATTAGGGCATTATAAGCGGCATTATCATAATGCCCGCTTATAATGCCCTAGGTGTGATAGCAGGTATTATTGCTACCATATTCCGTTTCTAAGGTATTACAGATCAATAATAGATGGGTAAAACATAAAGATATTTAAAAACACCGATTTTTTTAAACAAAGCTCACACAAAAAAAAGATATCCTAACTTAAAACAATTTGCTTTGACTCAAGACACGTTGTGAGTTGTATATAACGAATAGAATATATTCTTCTTATTAGTAAATGATATTCTTAAAAAAATTATTTTAGTACAAGCTAAAGGTAGATTCAGTTAAGTAAACATAATTTTTAAGTTAAGAATATTATTGATTTCTTTGTAGATATTTTTTGTCGACGCGATTATCTAGCGAAGAAAAGCACTAATTTTATTGAAGAAAATATATTCTTGTCGAGCGATCAACTTAAAACATATGTTTCCTTCGGCAAAAACAAATTAAAACTTAAGTTAAGAATACATTAGTTTGGCCAAGAATATATTACTTTGGGGTTTTCTTGGTTAAATAATATCATAATTAAATACTTTCTTTAAATAAAACTACTTAGTTTTCACTCAAAACTTAAAATTGTTATAAAAATTTTATTTATCACAATTATTATTGTTAGAGTACAAAACAAAGCTTTTAATAGTATAATATTTTTATGATGTTATGTTAGACCTTCTGGACGTCTCTTAGAGCCAACCTTGCTGAGGCGTCTAGGATCCTATTAATGGAAATCTCCCTGGTACAGTAGATGTTAATAAAAACAAGAATTTTTGGTGCTCTGCGTCCGGCATTTCCAGTGTATTCTTCAGTACTTTCTTTGTGAAGATTTCAGTTCTAGATATTCCCGGCACGATAGTAGCTTTAATGTGGATATTTTCAGCATGGTGATCCAACAACCCCATAAAACGGATGAACTTGACTATACCTGTAAAAAAATATTTTTAATATTTCAAAAAAAGTTATTCTTCATAAAAATTTTTACTTTATCCGAAATTCCAAAAGCTATAACATAATTTTTCTAGGATTTACATGGTGGTTCATAACTGCAATATCAAGACGTTATAAAAATAAAATTTTCAAGACTACCTAATTAAATAGCAAAAAGTACTTAAACGTATTGATTATGATTTTCAGTAAAAGTTGAGGTTAACTAACTAAAAATAATTCAAAAAATATGTTCTACAGTTTATTAAAATATATTTTTTTAGAACAAAACAAATCCGGTAGTATAACGCGCCTGAGGGGCGACGCGTTCTCCATTCTATTCTCCATTTCTACAAGCAGGATCGCACTAATCTAACTTCGTTGGTTTCTTCGGAGCCCACACCTCCTTTCTGTCAAGTTTATTACCATTTATGTGGTGTTCGTTATATTCCAGCACTTAGATCATGGTGATGCCGACGTTTTCCTCAAAATCCTCCTCGGCCTGCAGTCTCTCTCTCACTTTTTGGCTATCAAGTCAACCTTTCTTAATCTCCTTAGTATTTTTTTTTAACTTCTTCTACTCTTGCAGTGTAGGAGGAAGCGTTTCTTGTTTCCCGGTTCGCCGATACGCACCTTCCTGGGCAACGTTTTTTGCAAAAATGAATAAGGAAAATACCTTTGATACCTAATTATGGTAACCAAGAATATACTATTTTGGTTTTATAATACCAAACCTATATTTTCTTAAGTGAAAAAATAAATATAAATTGTTTTGACTGTAAAATAAACATATTTTTTTTGTTTTATTTTAAAAAAGCCTTTGTCTTTAACAAAAATAATATTAAATCAACAAGAATTTTATTCCAACGTAAAATTATGTTTTAGGTAGAGAATAAAAATATCACTTTGTCTTGGCTAAAAAATTTAGGTTTTCCTGTAAGAATAGATTTTCTTAAATATATCTTATCATAGTATTCTTAATTTTAGACAAATTGTGTCTTATTTTTAAAATATATACTTGTTTGAAGAATATATAGTAAGAATAATATTATTTAATATGAAATTAATGTAATTTCTTGGAGCAAGAATATTGTTTTCCCTCAAGAAAATTTGTTTTAAGTTAAAAATAAATTTTCAAGAAAGTCCATATTCTATTTGCAAGAATTTAATTTTTTTGTGTGCTTGGACAAGGAAAGAGTTGTCCTAAGGGTGTAAGTCTTTGTATCGCAAAAATGAAATAAATCCTTGTTTATAGAAACTTTTTTCATAAATGAAACATTTTTCTTTTCAGTTTAAAGTGTCATGTTAGATTAGATTAGAATAGGGCCGGGATAACCCTATGCACTGAAGCCGCTCGGCTTATTGTGCGCCCTGTCTTTTTACGTCTGCGTGATGTCAGTCGACGGGACCTACAGCTTAACGTAGGTCCCGAACCACGGTCCTATGAGCGAGAACTTAAGACCTCGTCCCCACCCAGGATGCACTACTGAACCTACCAGCTGAGTGCATGTCTACAGTTGCGCAGGACACGGCAAAGTGTGTTCCGACGCCCTGGTCCTTTGGTGGCTTTCAGCGTTGATACATTTTGCACTTTGTCCGTCTGGTGTTGAGCTAACCACTAAATTTCCCACCAACTTATAAATAAGTATTTGGCCTCAGACTCCTTTGTTTGACCTCCGAACAGTGCGGACGTGCGTAGAGGACTACAAAGTTCTTCCCGGAGTGGCGGCTAGAGGTGTCGTATGAACGTTTTTTACCTTCGGGGATCAAGGAAAGATTCACGCTAAACTGACGGCATCTTTCTTCTGGATCTAAGCGCTGTGAGCGAAGATTCCTATAAGCTGATGGTATCCTGTTTGGTGGTGAACACGAGGTATTTCTCAAATGGCGGGAAATAGATGGGCGTGCTATGGGAACTGTCAGTATAGTGAAAGTGAAGGTTATACGTAACACCAGTAGCAGTTCTTGGTTTGACAGCCGACAATTTATGCATTGCATCGATTGTTGAATTGTTTGTTTTCTTTTGGAATTTCTGTGAGCTACGAGCTCGATTATCCAGATTTTCCGCCGACGAAGCCCTGGAAAGCATAGTCCGGAAGGGGGAGAGTGGTGGATTGGACCTGAAGGGACCAAAACCAAGAAAAAAATAGAAATAGAAAGTATTTGGCCTCAGCAGGATTCGAACCCACCTCACGTCCATGGTGCTCTCAACGACTTCACGCCTTACACGCTAAGCCATCACCGGACTCAAAAAAGAGTGTATGTTACAAAAAAAGAAATTGCCCTTCTAAGTTTTGTACTGTAGTTAGAAAACACCCTTTATTTCGTAAAAAAGTACTAGCAGTTAAAAGTAAGAAATAAAAACTATTACTTATTTAAAAAAAAACACCCCAAATTTAAATACTTTAGAAAACTTTTAATTTGCAGCATTTGAGATAAAAATAAAATAGTAAAATAACCAGTTAAAACTGAAACAAATTTAACACAGACCAGGTAATAAAAGTTAGCGATAAAATTTAGTGCATCTGATAAACTTTACAGGGTTTGCAGCTATATATTTCATGATAAAAAAGGGTTTTCTGAAAATTTTAAGGGTATCTTAGGAACAAAATTGCCTTCGTAATATATTTGGTAGTTAAGTTACAAATATTTGCTCATAAATAAAAAAATAAATGTTTTGAATGATCTTTATTGTGTTGTAAATAATGTTTATTCTGTATATATAAATCATAGGAAAATATTCATACTAGACTCAAAATTTTTCATTATTTTTTTTGTAAAAAATATAGTTCCTGGGCCAGTAATAAAATGGACTTTTTTTAACTTTGAACAATCCATGAAGGCAGAAAGCCTAAATACTAACGTACCGTGGGTGTTTTAAGCGAGGTAAGAGGGAGTTTGTTGACAAGGGACTTAAAAACTTGGGGGAGAAGGAAAGACCTCCGCTGGCAGTAGGTTCCACAGTCTAGAAACTCTAGGGATAAAAGAACGAACAAAATGGGAAGTTCGGGGCCTGTCCAATTGAACTGTATAGGGATGCAAACGCGCGGCACCACGAGTTTCTCTGTTGGGAGCTGCAAGAGGAGGGACTATACTGGATAATTCGTCGGAGCAGAAGCCGTAAAAGTATCTATAGAGGAGCGATAGATCTCCCACAGCTTGACGATAGGCAAGAGAAGGAAGTCTTTCAGTAAGTAGACGATCATTAATAAGACGAACAGCTCTTCTTTGAATGGCATCAAGAATGCTGAGGGTCGTAGTGGATGCCATTCCCCAGACATGAGAACAATATTCCAGAGAGGGTCGAATTTGGGACACATACAAAGTGTATAAATTGGAAGGAGAAAAATACTTTTGGCTCGGAAAAGAAATCCAAGCTTTTTTGAAGCCGCGGTGGCTATAGATACAATGTGTTTATGCCAGTTAAGGTTGTTCTCAAATGTGACGCCCACAAGGTTAAATGTGCCCCCGCTCTGCAAAACCTGGCCACTCATAAGCAAAGTGTTATAATTATAAATAACACTTTTAAAACCTTTTGGGGTTTTCCTTTTGACGAGCCTACCACGAATATTCATACTGCCATATATGGAAGCGCAGCTTTAACCCATCCTGGAAATGTCAAATTCAACTGTCGGACTGGACAAATGCGTCACTTTTTTGTCGGGCAAGTTTATCACAATGTTTTACATGCAATTTTTAAACATTGTGCCAAAAATCGTAAGTGTTACAGTCACCCCTAGTTTTACCTTCAGGACGCTTATTCTTGAATCTCCGGGAGGGGAACACTCCCGGGAACTTTTATGGGAAAGGTTATAGAACGGCGGGAACGAACTTTTAGTTCCCGGGAGTTGCTTGCTCACAGTGAACTTCTTCTTTTTTTTAAGAATACTGTTTTGACAATATTTTCGTGAACTTTACTCACTTCCCGCAAAGTTCTCCTCCCAGAGATTCAAGAATAAGGGTCCAGATTCGTGTTCCGCGAAAAAAAAATACGTAAGAAAATATAAGTCCGATACCCAGTCAGACCACTTTTTTTATTTTGTGGACCTGCGTTTCTTTAAAGGTTTCCATAGTAAGGCAAAGTGTAATTGTCCTTTCAAATACACACAAATACAACAGCCGACTAGTTCAAAACTTCAAATTTTAGATAAATGGCATCCCCTACAACTCCCAGCATTCTTAATGCCATTCAAAGAAAGAGCTGTTCGTCTTATTAATGATCCTTTACTTACTCAAAGACTTCCTTCTCTTGCCCATCGTCGAGCTGTGAGAGATCTATCGCTCTTTTATAGATACTTTCACGGCTTCTGCTTCGACGAATTATCCAGTATAGTCCCTCCTCATGCAGCTCCCAACAGAGAAACTCGTGGTGACGCACGTATGCATCCCTATACGGTCCAACTGGACAGGCCCCGAACTTCCCATTTCGTTCGTTCTTTTATCCCTAGAGTTTCTAGACTGTGGAACCTACTGCCAGCGGAGGTCTTATCTTCTCCCCCAAATCTTCAAGTTTTTAAGTCCCGTGTTAACAAACTTCCTCTTACCTTGCTTAAGACAGCCACGGTACGTTAGTATTTAGGCTTTCAGCCTTCGTGGATTGTCCAAAAATAAAAAAATATATTGACTTAAATATATGTTAATAATTACGATTTTTTAACATCGTCATTTTTCTCGCCACAGAAAAAAACAGTGTATTATACACGGAAAAATTTTAGATTTTAGCTCTCGGGTTTTTTCGCGTCGGAAGATAACACAACCTCGAGACAGAATCTTCAAGTTCTTTTCTTTTGTATAATAAATAAGTATTTTGTGAGTGACAATTGTAAAAAAAAATTAATCAAGAAAAAAGTGACGCACTATATTTTTTTTATTTAGTTCTAATCCCCTTAAAAGCCACTTTTTTACACAACAAAACATTTAATTACTGAAAATGAAAACCAACATCTTTTCTCAACTAAACAAGACCATTCATAAAATACCTCGCAAATAATATAAAATCTATAAAAACTTATATTCTGCCGAGAGAGAGCAACAGGTCTCCACTATTAAAAGACATTTTCTCTGAAGATAGAAAATGACTTTGCCTGCTTTATAAAGCTCAATCTAGCCAATTTTCTACGATAATAGTTTGGCTGAACGGAAAGATTTTGTAAAAGCCGTCCTAAAAGTTTTTAAATCATTTTGCTTTTGTTGTCTTTTTTAATAAAAAAATTGTAAATGGAGGATTCTTGGTTCTTGGGTTTGGACCGCGTCGAATATAAATCGTTTATCGACGTTTCGCCATCGATTGCACGAGTCATCTTCAGGGATCTGTACTCTACGAGAATGGAACACTAAATGAGCTCTAGACAGAGACAAGAATGAGACGAGTAACTGGTCCTAACAATTTGTCCATTGTATTTATCTCTTTCTGGTTTAACGCAAGTTCCAATAAATATGTCTTTGTCTTTCATCATGGCAGGCTATCGTAGATGGAGCAATCATCGCTTTGCCCTGGTTGCCAAGTTGTTTACAATTTCTGCATGTAAACTTTAATGTCCTTTTTTGGCTCGCATCTAATTAAGAGAAAGAAAATATACCATGAATCGAATATTTTTAACTTGACAACGTTGCCGCAGGCAGTCACGCCGAAATGTTATTCGATATTTGTGTTTGATATTTTTCAATGGCCGATTTGTTTGGACAGTTTGTTTACATTTTCTGTGATTTATTGTGTGTTTCGTGGTTTTTACCTTTAATTGGACTTTGAATATTGACTTTTATTAGTGATCACAGTGTATATATTAAATTTGTGCTTTTCAACAGATAATTTAAGGTAATATTGACATGGTTATCTGTAAGAAAAATCTTTATAAAAACCAAATAAATGACAATTTTAATTAGGTGTGTGTAATTATTGAACTAAACCCCAATATTTTATATTAATAGGAAACAAAAACAAGTACCTAACATTAAGGGCAAAAATAGCACAGCTATATAATTTGAATTTGGCGGGCAAACGATAAAGTCGACTCACGCGCCATCTGCGTTTACCTTCCTTGAAAGACAGACAAGGAAGGCCCAGCAGCTATCTCTCTCTCGGATAATTTATTTACATTTAGTTGCTCGTCTCATTCTTGTCTCTGCTCTAGATTTCAAGGCAAGATTATACTACTATAGAACTTTAGTTTCCTTTACATTAATTTCTTAAAAGAGGCTGCAAAATCTCTGTCTAAAACTGCTGCCGTAATCGTTATGTTTAATAACGATAACCATAAGGAGGCCAAAAACGTCTGTTATTTTAAGAGGTGCAAAATGTCTCTATTACTCCTAAATTTTTAGTTAAGAGTTATAATCTGTTTTGTATACCTAATATTTAAATGCCTGTAACAGTTTAGTGCGAATATTATTCAAAATTATACTCTATAAACGTGTATAGCAGTCATGAATATCTATAAGCAATTAAACTATGAAATGGCCTTCTGCCACTTCGCCCCTAGATATGCATGTGAATTTCTCTGAGAGAAGCTGAAGCTAAATTAAGACATATTCAAGATTTAAGAGGATATAAAACATACTTGGTATCTAAAAAATAAAGAAATATTAAATTATATATATTTTTTTTAATGTTAAACGGTTTAATTGTACAGGGTGGCTCACCGGGAGCTGTCGCGATCGATTTCTCGAAAGTAAGCTTTGGAACATTTTGAAAATTTGGTAATAATATAAAGTCACAAAGACATACAACTAGAATATTTTGACAGCTTTACCACTTTTGGTTATACCGAAAGTTAATGTCAAATTCCTTATTTTAAATAGAATACCCTATATATTATTTATTATTTAGATTTTGCTTAAAATTTTAAACATAATTTATATATAATGTTCTATACCTAAGTCCAACCGTTTTTGCCTTATTTTAAATTTTACGTCAAAAATGACGTTTGCAGCCCATTTTTTTTCGCCCTTTCGGGGTCATCCCACCCAGGTCCGACGACCGTCCCCTAGGGTGGTGCACTGCAGCCTGAAGGCTTATTGTACCTTGACCCCTACTCCTTCTCATTCACACACCATTCATTCCATAACTTGGATGGTTGCTGCACGGTCCGTTCGTTCACCCCCGAGCAGAACACCGCGTGCCGTTGCCTAAAACCGACAACGCCGGTCACCCATCCAAGTTATGGGCGCGCACTTCACTGCTTAACTCCGAAGATCGATGCTGCCGATACAACCGGAGCAGCCACAAGCGTGCTCTTTTTGCATAACCGATTAATTTATTCTAAACAAAAGCCTTTAGCATGAGTTGAGGTTAGATTTCTCAGAGAAAGGACTACTTTAGCAGACTGGATAGATATTTTCACAATTTATAATAGGGTCAAAAAATCGTTAAGCATCATTACGACAAAAACCTTAAAAGTCATTTTTTTTTAATGAAAACCTCTATTTTTTACCTTATTCTATTAGGCATTTAAAATAAGGATAAGTTTGTATAAGAATGTCTATTTCAAAATTTATAGTTTTCGAAATATTAACAATTTAATATTTATCTATTCTAACGATGCTTTTAAATACGGCTTAGTTTTTGCTTTTTAGTTGGCCTTGACAACAAAATGCAGCTTCACAGCCAACTACCTCGTACCTACCCGTACTTAAATGCATTGTTAGAATAGAAAATATGTATAATGTTAATATTTCAAAACTATAGATTTTCGAAAAAGACATCCTTTTACAACCTTACCCTCATTTTTAATGCCTAAATAAGGTAATAAAAGATAGGGGTTTTCATTTAAAAAAATAACTTTTAAGGTTTTCGTCGTGATGATTTTCAACGATTTTTTTGACCACTCTGTATTTATTAATTGTGATAATATCAATACAGTCTCCTAAAAAAGTTCTTTCTACAACGAACCCAACCCCAACTCATATTAAAGGCGTTTGTTTAGAAGAAATTCATGGTTATGTAATGGCTTGCAAACGTCATTTTTGACATACAATTTTAAATAAGTCAAAAACGGTTGGACTTAGGTATAAAACATTAAACATAGATTATGTTTAGAATTGTACGCAAAATCTAAAAATAATTAATATATAGGGTGTTCCATTTTAAATAAGAAAGTTGACATCAACTTCCGGTATAACCGGAAGTAGTAGAGCTGTCAAAATATTTTAGTTCAATATCCCCCACTGACTTTATAATGTTACCAAAATTTCAAGATTTTCCAAAGCGTACTTTTCGAGAAATCGATTGCAGCAATTCCCGGTGGGACACGTCCCTGTATGTAAAAGCTAAAAATAATTCGGTAAGTCCTAAGCTACCCGATCGCACCAATCTTCTCATCACCTCTGGGATATTGATTAGATAAATAATAAAATCTTTGGGCGTAACGTATCCAGAGTAAATATTATGATGGAAATTTTACGAACCCAACGATTTTATTATTTATTATTGATCAATACCAAAGATTGACAAGGGATATTGGTGCCCTCGGCAGCTTGGACTTACCAAAAATGTTTAGTTTTTAGTATAATTAAACCGTGTAACATAATTTTCTTTTTATATAATTTATTTTCAAGTTGTTAGTATTGTTGTTTCTTAATACTTCTCATTCTATCGAGTTTATTTATTTTAAAATAAGCTCTATTTTACTAATAAAGCCCTTTCATTAGATACTTATATTTAGATAGATGTGGAAAATATTGTCACCTTAATTGTAGCAGTGGCAGCTATTCAGGTGTAGTAAGTGAAGTGCTACTTCACCAAAAATAAATAATAAAACAAAAAAACATATTACTATTATTCAATTCATTTTTCTCATTTCTATTCCTTATTTGTAAATTCGCCATGAAAATCTAGCATATAAATTAACTGATGGCGCGAGTCGCGTTCCTCCACTTTCGGCAAGCGATATCGCAATCCGCGATCAGCAAGTGTATTGCAAGTATAAAACGGACCGAAGTATACACCTCATGCGGGGTTTTGTTTACGCTTTGATGCTCCGTTGCCATGACAACGCTATGCACTTGCCGGCGGCCAGAATAGCGAGCGGGAGTATCAGGTGTATTGCTTGGTAAATCGTTAGCCTTAACAAGATACTATAGGTTTTGGTCGTTTCGTTGGTTTTCACGTATTATTTCGGTTGTTTCCGTTTAAATATTATTCGCGACAGTGATTTTTCACAGGAAGAAATCAAAGGACAGTACAGATGCACTTCTCTATGAAATATTAGATCATATTTTGATGGAAATGGAAGTAAGATTCGAAGATTGTTACAAACTAAAATTTCTTTGTAGATATTTGCCGAATTATTTTTCTTAAAATCAGCGGCTCAAAAATTAACTTGACCTAATATTTGCTGATGAAAGTTATAGAAATATTTCATTGCAGCAGTTAGTAAAACAAGTTGGCGCAAATAAAGACATTTTTACCGAGGCGTATAAACTTTTTTTGCTAATTTTAACGATACCGACGACAAGCGTGTCACTGGAACGGAGTTTTTCTTGTCTTTAGCGTTTAAAAACTTTCTTAAAAACACTTTATTCCAAGATATTCTTTTATCTTTGGCCAATATTTCAATTCAAAAGGAGCTTCTACAGGAACTGATAAAAACTCAACCATTTTATGAAGATATAATTGATGAATTTCCTGCGTTAAAAGATGAAAGGATTGATTTGGTGTATAAAATTTAGGAAGTTTAGATATTAAGACTTTTTACTTAGACTTTTGATAGTTGAATATTTTCAATTTTGCTAAAATGGTGAATGCGCTTTTTTTCCTTCCTGCACTACTCCCTGCTTTTAGACCCGCGAGACGCCACTGGTTGTTTATTAATACTTCTTATTCTATCGAGTTTATATATTTCAGAATAAGCTCTATTCTACTAATAAAGCCCTTTCATTAAATACCCTCTATTTAGATAGATGTGGAAAATATTGTCACCTTAATTGTAGAACCACCTAACTCCATTTTTAATAAAATGCGATGCCATCTTTAGCCCTATAAAATAAGGCTAAAGATGGCATCAAAATTACATTTTTTTATAAAAACTGGAGTTGGTTGGAGGAGATTGTTTAACAATAAATTAACTAATAAAAAATATGATTTTGATACCTTTTAGCTTTATTTTACGATAAAATGAATTTCCGTTTGAGAAAAGGTGCCTTTTATAATTCCATAAATCTCAAGTTAGATTGGATTTTTTTTTTGTTTTGTCTTTAAACAAACCACGAAGGCTAAAAACCTAAATACTAACGTACCGTGGGTGTCTTAAGCGAGGCAAAAGGGAGTTTGTTGACACGGGACTTAAATACTTGAAGATTTGGGGGAAGGAAAGACCTCCGTGGGCAGCAGGTTCCACAATCTAGAAACTCTAGGGATAAAAGAACGAACAAATTGAGAAGTACGGGGCCTGTCCAGTTGAACCGTATAGGGATGCATACTTGCGGAACTACGAGTTTCTCTGTTGGGAACCGTGAGTGGAGGAACTATACTGGACAATTCTTCAGAGCAGAAGCCATGAAAGTACCTATAAAAAGCGATAAATCCCCACAGCCCGACGATGGGCAAGAGAGGGAAGCCCTTCTGTAAGTAAAGGATCATTAATGAGACGAACAGCTCTTCTTTGAATAGAATCAAGAATGTTTAGAGTTGTGGGGGACGCCATGCCCCAGATATGAGAACAATATTCCAAGGGAGGTCGGATTTGGGACACATATAAAGTGTATAAATTAGAAGCGGAAAAATACTTTTTGGCTCGAAAAAGAAATTCAAGCTTTAGTTGAAGCTGCCGTGGCTATAGATACAATGTGTTTATGCCAGTTAAGGTTACTTTCAAATGTGACGCCCACAAGATTAAAGGTGTCCTTGCTCTGTAAAACTTGGCCGCTCATAAGTAGAGGATAAGTATTTAATGACTCTTCTCGTGACAAAGAACATGATTGTGTTTTGGATGCAATAAAATGGACGAGATTTTTGAGCCCCAATCCAATATTAAGTTAAGATCTTGCGAAAGAGATATCTGCATCGCTCTGCGTTTGTTTTCCAAGTCAGGTTTAGTGATGGGTTTAGGAACCTGAAAACTGTAGTGAAGGGTACTATCGTCGGCAAAACTATGAATGGAATTAGTTGTGCACGAGAGAAGGTCGATGATGTGAAGAAGGAACAATGTTCGTGCCAGAACTGAGCCCTGAGGGACTCCAGCATTTACTTGGTGAAAGCTTGAAGAATGGCCGTCCACAATAACTGATATACGTCGATCAGATAGATAAGTAGAGAGCCAAGTACAGAGTTTAGTTGAAAGACCATAGGAGGGAAGCTTATTAAGAAGTGCGGCATGCTAGACCTGGTCAAAAGCTTTGGATATATCAAGAGCAACGATCTGGGACTCACTTAGAAACTCAAGAGACTATTCCAACAGTGTGATACGAAGGAAAGAAGATCTGCTGTAGATCTTTGTGGCGAAATCCATACTGCCTGTCATGCAAAATTTTGTGTTTTTCTAAGTACTTAAGAATTTGTGAATTAATTAATTTTTCCATTACTTTACAAAGAACTGAGAGAATTGAAATTGGTCTGTAGTTAGATGGAAGAGATTTAGATCCTTTCTTGGGAATAGGTTGAACACGTGCAGCTTTCTAGCTCTCCAGAAAGATACCTGTGTCGTAAGAAATTCGAAAGAGCCGAGTTAAGATTGGTGCAAGTTCTGGAGCAAATTTTTTTAAAACGATTGCTGGTATGCCATCCAGCCCAGACGATTTCGATATGGGGAGAGGGGGATGGGAGGTCCAAAAGAGAGAAAAACTCGCCTCACGTCATTTATGAACCCTCCTTAATTGTCCCGCTTGTTTTAAACAAATACAAAATATTTTAAAGCCAGATTTAAAAATAAAGTATATTTATTAAGCTGTAAAATTTCTAATAAGGAAAAAACATTAATTTGTTTTTATATAGTCTTTACTTAAAAAAATTTGGCAAAAAGAAAACAAAATTACAATCTTTAAAATTATAAATCGTAAATTTTATACGCTACAAATTTATTTTTTTAATGAAAAGCAATTTAAATTAATAATTGAATTGAGGGCAAAGTCAAATTAAAAAATACATTTAGATATGCTAAAAATAGACGTACGGAAATACGGAAAAAATTTTGTAATCGACAGTAAGTTTTTCAAGTCCAATCCATGCTGGTTAGTCAATTGAAATAAGTCATCCTTGCTTATGAGTGGCCAGGTTTTGCAGAGCGGGGGACACATTTAACCTTGTGGGCATCACATTTGAGAATAACCTTAACTGGCATAAACACATTGTATCTATAGCCACCGTGGCTTCAAAAGTTGATTTCTTTTCAGAGCGGGGACACATTTAACCTTGTGGGCATCACATTTGAGAATAACCTTAACTGGCATAAACACATTGTATCTATAGCCACCGCGGCTTCAAAAAAAGCTTGGATTTCTTTTCCGAGCCAAAAGTATTTTTCCGCTTCTAATTTATACACTTTGTATGTGTCCCTAATTCGACCCTCTCTGGAATATTGTTCTCATGTCTGGGGAATGGCATCCCCCACAACTCCTCAGCATTCTTGATGCCATTCAAAGAAGGGCTGTTCGTCTTATTAATGATCCTTTACTTACTCAAAGACTTCCTTCTCTTGCTCATCGTCGAGCTGTGGGAGATCTATCGCTCTTCTATAGATACTTTTACGGCTTCTGCTCCGACGAATTGTCCAGTATAGTTCCTCCTCTTGCAGTTCCCAACAGAGATACTCGTGGTACACAGTTCAATTGGACAGGCCCCGAACTTCCCATTTCGTTCGTTCTTTTATCCCTAGAGTTTCTAGACTGTGGAACCTGCTGCCAGCGGAGGTCTTTCCTTCCCCCCAAATCTTCAAGTTTTTAAGTCCCGTGTTAACAAACTTCCTCTTACCTTGCTTAAGACACCCACGGTACGTTAGTATTTAGGCTTTTAGCCTTAGGGGATTGTCCAAAGATAAAAAAAAAAAAAAGTCACTATCTATAGGGTGGCCATTTAAAAACAAAACAGTGCTAATTTTGGACACTCCGGGTCACATAAGAAGAAAAGCTCGGACCCGTCAATTTTTGATTTTAGGAGAATTTTTTTACCACTTTCACCCCCTGAACTGCAACTGTTTTGCAGGGGTGAGACTCACCCCCAACATTTTATAAGGAAAGAGTTATTAGCTTTGTTCGCGGGTTTGATTCTGAACCGGTTCTGGGACTATTCGCATGCGCAGTGAAAAAGCAGCGTCCGCGGTGAGTAAAATCCCGAATTTTTAGTAACAGTTCTGTGTTCGCGGGTTACAATGGAATCAGTTTTTACCGGTTCGTAACCTGATTAGCAGTCCTGGGATTTTTGTTGGAACTAAAAGTTCAGTTCGGAATTTCATGCGCATTGTCGATATGGTCAGCTGTTTTCTGTTTTTGTGGTACAGAAATAAACCGTTGTATTACAGTTTATTTGTTTCTGCCACTTTTTATGCGGGTTAATATACCTGTTGAATATTTTTTTTTATATTTTTGTGATTCTGAGCGTATATAAACAAAGGATTTTTAATTGTATTCTGTATGAATGTATGTATGCAATAAAATAAATAAGGATTTAATTAAAAAATATAGACAATATTAGAAGATTTTACCATTTCTTGTTGTTTGAATTTTATCTTTAGTTAAATACACATACTTATGTTAAAAACGACAGGAAGCAGGGAATCCCACGTCTTCCGCCGAGAGACCTCGAGTGGCTTTCGACAGTATAACAATTTACCTTTTTGTTTAATTTTTTTTTTGTGTAGTATCCAATTTAACCATAAAAATCCTAACCAAAAGGCTAGGTTAGAATACATCCTCAGCTGTATAGAAAATCGTTCGCGGTAAATAAAAATTCCGAACTAATAAATAACTAGACATGCGCTTTAAAACAATTCTAAACCAGTTCGGTTCTGGTTCAGAATCGGGTCATTACTAGACCCGCGAACAAAGCTATTAATAAGATATTTTGAAGGTTTCTTGATTCTAATTTAAACTGCAAAGTTTGAAGTATATGCTATTATTCCCGTAAATGTGACAGCTTGTCAAAGTTTTGATTTTTATTTTTTTAATGGATAATATTAAGGGGGAGATACCAGTAAATGTCTAATTTTCATTGATTTTCAAGAATTTTTTTAATGAAAGAGTCATTTTATATTTTCAAAAATTGATATGTAGTTTACTTAGATATTAAAAAAATATATATCATATATATTTTTTTATTTTATTTATACAAAACGGCGGCTGTACGATATTTTTTTTAGGAAAGTCGGAGAGGGACTTTTTAATTGGCGGGCACTCTAGCATTGGTTCTAGTGATATGAAAATAATTTTTTTTTGTTTATTATAGCTATTTATGTATCAAGGGCGTTACTAGGACTATAATGCCCTGAAGGTCGAAATAGATTTCGACCTGATGGGCATTATAGTCCAGTAAAGCCCGTGGTGCATACAATGCTTTATGTTTTACCCAAAAAGAGTTTTTCAATGACTAATTGCATTATTTATTCGCAATATAAAAAATAAGTTACACCTGTACCTGTATACGTAAGTAGATAATGACTGGTGTTAAGTTTGACTTTGATGTTTCTATCAGTTAGTCAGTTGGCATTTTTTAATTAACGATTTGCTTAAAATGGAAGAAATTCCACAAAATATAAAAAGAAAAGGCCATAAAAGCGACCTTTTTGTGTGTAGACTAGAAGGCGATGGGTACACTATTTAAAATTCTCTAAAACTACCCAATTTTTTGTTACTACTCTGTATGTATGTAAACTAGTAAGCTTCTCTATGCTTTCTGCACAAAAAAGGTATACTTAGTAAGAATCGGTCTTGACAACCGTTTTTAAGGTATTCACGTTTTAGTTCTTCAGTGCACCCGAAAGTATGTACCTTCAATAACATCGTATTAGCTATAATTACAACTGCTCAGATATAAATAGCTGATATCTAAAAACTCCTGGATACCGAGTTTTATTAAAATGTTTAAAACATATCAGAAATTATCGAAATACATGAATAAAAAATATTTATATCCCTTTAACACCCCGTATCTTCCTTATCATTAACTTTTGGATATAGGTATGTTTGTTTAAATCCTAAATAGGTATTTTCGCATAAGAAATCTGTGGTTTTTCTGTGTACCATTAATTAGCGGACACTCATCTGTATCATAAGTATATAAAAACACGAATGACTGAAAACTATTCGACTAAACACTATCAAAATCTCTAAAATAAAACGAGTCCGAACCAATAATATGTGAGAGTCTCTAAACTAACCAAAAACATTAACAACTGGAAATCCTTGCAAAATATACAACCAAAATGAAAATGGCAAATTTCCACAGTTTTTACCAAACAAAGCTTCGACAAGGCACGACTCTGTCATCAGCTGATAATGCTACCAACTTTGAACAGAACTGCCAACCCAAATCGTAATTCTCACACCCTCACGTCCCTGACAAAAGCTATCCCCGGTCTTGCTTATGTCTAAACCCCTTCTCATAAAAAAACTCTGCTTTAAACTAGGGGATATGATAAAACCATCTTTTAAAATATGATATTAATCAAGGATGTGAATCACCCCTAAAATTTAAGGAGTGAATTACACCCTCACCAAAAGATGAGAAATAGTTAATTGCCGTCTTTACCTGTATGACGCCTCTGTCTTTTCTTGTATGAATTATTTCCAACCTACATTTTTTAAAATTTTTATGACAGTATTTGATTATGTATCTACTTTTTACCCTCCAACATATAGAATCTCAAACAAAAACCTTTAATGCTAACAATTAATGCTTTTACTTATGCTGACCTAACGACGTCTGTATGATTCGTTTGATATTCAATTGTACCACTTCATACATTTTTAACAACGTTCGAGAATTCCCTCCGGAGATCTCTCATTAATGTCAGCGGTTAGACCTCTAGGTTATGTTGCATGCGGTCTCGCAGACGTGGTCTAGAATTGTAATCCCATAATTTTTATATTACATCTCATAATTTATTTTGTAAATGAAATAAATGCGTAAAAAAGTTACGAACAGACAATAAAATTACTTATTTTAAAGACATAATAAAAATAAAATAAGGCTTAGATACAAATTAAATGCAGTAGTAGTCATTTAGGTACTTTTACCACCCCCACTCTTTCATCTTTAGGTCCCGCCTCTTGCCTGAATGAGTTTGTATTTATAGATAAGTAAAAAGAACCTAAAAACTAGGGGTGGGCGATAATTATCGATGTTGAGCGTTCGATGATCGATGTTTTTCTTATCGATATTGCAGATTTAAAACAACGATCTTTTTTACTTTTTACATCGAAGTTTCGAAATAATAATTTTTATTTATTTTTCTTAGTTATACGATCTAAACCAATTTCATAAATTGGAAGGTTACGAAAAGTATGAAGTGGGCGCAAAGAGAATAGAAGAGGATAGAGGATCAATCGCCGTTTCGAAAAGTGGCACAATTTGAAGAAAGGGTCTGCGGGATGGCAGGGCATGCGCATACGCACTCCCAATGTCAAAATCGGCGGTATATTCAAAAACATTGATTTATTGAGTAAATATATATAAAACATTAATAAAAAGTGTAAAATGTGGTTTATACTGAAATTTATTAATATTTTAATGACTAAATATTGGTAATTTAGTGCTAATGGTGTATTAAAATCTATTTGGTAGAAGACTATTTTTTTCTTAGATTGGAATAGGTTAATGTGGAAAAATGTATAGGTATAAATTTTAGGGAAATGAGAACTGAAAATAAAAATCTAAATAGAATTATTTCTTGAAAACTAAACTTTTATTGCGAGATTACTTATTTAGCATAAAAAATGGTACTAAATGTAAAAGAAGTGTATAATTTTAAGAAATATATGAAAATAGCATGCTCAAACTTACCAACCAAATAAATTTTAGATTTATGTTGATCCTATTTAGTTGAAAGGTATTATAGTCTATAAGTTAATATTACCTACTTATACTAAGAAAAGCGTAGTAGGATTTCAGTTTCCATAGGCCACTGTGCTTGGTCCATTTTATTCGATATCTACATACTTGTTTTTTTAGGTAGGTATGAGAAAGCAGATAAGATTGTAGGTTTTAATTAACAATTAAAATTTAAGTTTCCACATTACTGGATACTTATTTTGAAATAAAACACTTTTGTAAAAGAAGCTCAAAAATGCTCGTTATTGCAGAAAAAAATCCTAATCCTAAATATCTTTTTTCCATAAATTTTTAATATTGACAAAAATAAGTGTACTTTCCTCTTAATATAAATTTATATTTTTAAGATATTTCATATACCTACCACTGAAAACAATTAATATCGAATGGTTAAATTTTTTCGTAAAATTAATAATAAGTTTGCATTATGGTACGAACTTAAGTAGACACACTCTATATCTTGGTTTGTACCTTAACTGGGTCAGTTATTAAGTTTTTAAGTGTTTAGGCTTCAGGCCTTTTTATTTTTTCGCTTTAGTATGATTTGTATCACTATTAATACTTTTAAACTGATCATTTGTCTGTCTTTTACAGTTCATGCAAATTTTTTAAATAGAGAGTGACGCAGACAGAAATCCTCTATTGGTTCATTGTTCTTTTACCTCCAGCAAGATATTCATTAAATATATTTTACGGATGTATATAAAATATTAATGTATATGTTTTGTTACATAAATATATCTATAACACAGGTCACACGTAAAAGCAAACCGAATAAAACACAAAACAAATATACAGCCACAACAATCACAAAACATCAGCCATATTAAACATGTGAAAGTCAAGAGTTTTGACATTTATAACAGCCAATAGCAAGCCGGAAAAACAACCTCTCATGCGCATGACGAGTAATCCCGCTCTGTTAAGTTAACCATCAAACCGGTGAAAGTTCGCAAGATATTTGGCTGATAGTATTGATTCAGACACAAAAATGTTACGTAAAAAGTGCGTACTGAAACAAAAAATTATAAATAAATCCATACTTTTAACCAAGCACGTCCTTTTTACCAACGTTAAGCAAGAATAAACTAAAACTTTGACGAGCTCTTTTGGTCGCTGAACACAATCACAAATCGCAGGTGTGTGCCATTTCATAATTGGTGGGGGTAAATCAACTGTTTCTCTCCCCTTCTCCATTCTCTTTGAGTGGGCGTAAAAACTTTTAAAAATGTCATCTGAAGACAGCTAACGAGATTAACCGGTTGAATCCTTGCGTTGTGATTATGAAAGTGAAAAATAGCTTTAAATCAAAATATATTATTTTCTTGAACACATTAAAACATAAAAACAAACATTTTAAAGGTTACAACACAAAATATCATTTTATCCGTTATTATATAGATAATCTGAATATTTTCCCTGTGAAATCGAGTTAAAATTTGCGTAAAACAATTACAATTGCATGTACCTAAACGGTTGCAAACAAATATGTGTACTTTCAAATATGAAGTGGTAAAATAGTAAAACAAAATTATATTTCTATGGGCGAGTTAGTTCGCAACTTTTATATACTTTTATTTTGATTCCAACTTTAGATTTTTAGCACGCTAGAGTTGTGGTATAGATAAGAAATTTATAATTCGACCACGCAACTATGAACGTTTAAAAAACATTTGTTGCTTAGCTGTCTAGATTTTACAAAAAGAGTTTGTAAGATTTAAGTAGAGATTCTAAATTTTCCTTATTGTTAAGTAAAATATGCTTTATAACCTAAAGAATACAAGCATAGATAGAGCAAGGTTAGTTTATATTTATAAGGTTGCGACACATCCTCAACTTTTAGGCGGTTCGAGGTCGGGGACGCAAGGAAAGGCACTTCTCGGAGAAAAGTTGGCAAGACTGGGTAAAATCAAAGCTGATGATCAATCCAGTGGGGACTCTTTGTTTGACCTCCGGACAGTGCGGACGTGCGTAGAGGACTACAAAGTTCTTCCCGGAGTGGCGGCTAGAGGTGTCGTACGAACGTTTTTACCTTCGGGGATCAAGGAAAGATTCACGCTAAATTGACGGGATCTTTCTTCTGGATCTAAGCGCTGTGAGCGAAGATTCCTATTAGCTGATGGTATCCTGTTTGGTGGTGAACACGAGGTATTTCTCAAATGGCGGGAAATAGATGGGCGTGCCATGGGAACTGTCAGTAGTGAAAGTGAAGGTTATACGTAACACCAGTAGCAGATCTTGATTTGACAGCCGACAATTTATGCATTGCATCGATTGTTGAATTATTCTTTTGGAATTTCTGGGAGCTACGAGCTCGATTATCCAGATTTTCCGGCGACGAAGCCCTGGAAAGCATAGTCCGGAAAAGGGAGAGTGGTGGATTGGACCTGAAGGGACCAAAACCAAAAAAAAAATAGAAATAGAATAGAATCAATCCAGTGGCGTCTAGAATTTGCGCATTTCATTTTGCATTGTTTTGGAAATGATATTTGTTGAAAGATGTAATTCCAAATGTTTTTTTATTTAAAGTAAAATAATTTAAAACTGTTGTGTAAACGGTTGTTCTACTATACAATAAACTGTATATCTCCGGCACTAAACAACATGGCCGAAAAATGGGAGATGTGATGTCATAACATATATAGACCGACTTTGAGATAGATGGTTTTCCAAAATGAAAAACATTTATACAGAGTCAAAACTCTTTTATACACAAAATAACATCTGTAAAAGATACAAAAAAACCTAAATTAAAAACTTTTTGTTTAGACACACTAATTAACATATGAAAAACTAAGTGTGTTTATTTATATCTATAAAGACAAGTAGAAGTCCAAATTTCATGAAGCTAGCTCGAACGGTTATAAAGATATGAAGGCTCAAAAGTCGTCAATTTTCCACTGACTGATTGACTGACCTAGATTAAAAAACTAACCTAGAAAGATAAAATTTATCTAAAAATAAAAAAAAGTAAAAAAATAGAGAGGGTTACCGGGATCTCCATGTTCAATACTAAAATTATGCTTGGCTGTGGACTTCGCCGTAAAAAAAAATAGAGAATTAAAAGGAGTGCTTGGTTCTGTACAAAACTACAATATGTATGGGATCTTAAAGTAGGTTAGATTTGACCAGTTTTTATCAGAATTAAAAATATATTTAGATAAGTTCATTACCTTTATAAAATGACTGATGCAATTAAAACTGGCCAAGTAAAATCTAACCTTCTGTAAAATTACATACATCTTTGAATTTTGTAAAAAACTAAGCACTCATTTATACTCTACTAATTTTTTCTAAATTTATACTCTAAAAATGTATTTTATTGGTTTAAAACTACAGTAACCGGAGTTACTTTCTAGGTATTCATTTTCAATTTATAGTTGCCAAAGTATAGATCTCCATTTTTTCGCGGCAAAGCCCACAGTCACGCACAATTTTAGTATTGAATCTGTATCTTTTTCACATTTATGTTTTTGGTGAGATTACTTATTACATTAATTACTATTAATAATTAATAGTTTAAAAACTAAAAAACACGCTTTTATATGCAACCGAACTAAAAATTAGAAAATAATTTTTCATTAAAAAAATATTGTCATTTCATAGTAAAAAGCGTGGGGTGCATTTTACTATTTTTTCATAACTTTTCCATCATAGATATTTGCAAATATAATAATTATAACATTTAATATATTTATCACCCCACGCTTTTTACTATGAAATGACAATATTTTTTTAATGAAAAATTATTTTCTAATTTTTAGTTCGGTTGCATATAAAAGCGTGTTTTTTTAGTTTTTTAAACTATTAATTATTTTTCATTTTTAGTTTCTGCTACTCTTGACAAAATGGCGAAAAAATTTTTTAATGAACAAGAGTGGCAAATTTTAAAATTTTTCCAACAGATTGCAACTCACTAAAAAATTCTTCTTCATTAAGTAGCAAAGTTTGAAATTTTGCCAACAGATGGCAATCCAGGCAATGTTTGGACCGTTGCCAATATATTGCAACCCACTAAAAAATTTCTTCTTCATTTAATAGCAAAGTTTGAAATGTTGCCAACAGGTGGCAACCTAGGTGTTGTTTTTATATTTTTATAATATAAAGGAAATTTTTTTCCTGGCGATCCAAAAAAGAATGTTAATTTTTATTAATTGCACATTATGTATTATGTATACATTATACATAATGTAATTTTTATTATTTAATCCTTGAACTAATGGTGCAACTAACCCTATATTTTTATTTTTCATAAAAATTAAACACTCATGGTGCAACTAACAAAATTGTGTAAAAACTAAAAAATTTCTTCTTCATTTAATAGCAAAGTTTGAAATGTTGCCAACAGATGGCGTCCTAGGTGTTGTTTTTATAATATAATGGAATTTTTTTCCTGGCGATTCAAAAAAGATAACGGGATACTGTTTTTAAATTATTGCATCTTCATCGGTCCTTGACACGTGTGCAAAGTTTCAAAGAAATCGAATAGCTGGAAGTTGGTTAAAATTAGGCTCAAAGATTCCGTTACATAGATAGATAGATAGATAGATAGATAGATAGATAGATAGATAGATAGATAGATAGATAGTTACAACCCAAGTTAATAAAAGCGTGTTAAAAAGATCACACTTTAGATAAGCTAAATATACTTAGTTACATTTGTTTTATATATTTTTTTATTTAATATAAACGTGTAAAAATAAACCTGTTATAAAATAAAAGCCCACCAGTAACGTTGCAACTTTATGCACTTATTTTAATGTCTACTTCAGATTTTTATTACGCCGTAACAGTGACGAAGACAATTGGTAGGAGATTTTACAACGTTGTGAAATTCGATTTAAATTGTATTATTGTTAAATTACAAAATACATATCTGCATATTTGAAAGAAAATTAACGACAAAGTTTAAGGGGAATAAAAATAAACCACAAACCACCTTTATTTATGCTCAGTTTAGCTTTTGGAGCTTTCTAAATGTATTAAAGAGTCCAGGAAATATGGCTATGGTTCTGTTTTTGTCGCATCGCATCGTTTTGAATAAGTGAATGATAATCGTGGATATTGGTGGTGTATATCGCCACGTATCGGTAAGCTCCGTCATTTTTTTTAGTAAGTTAATGTACTGAAACCATTAATAAATAAAAAATAACAATTCGACGAATCAGCTGCTGTCTTCGTGCGCTCGTATTCCTGTTGTGATGCAACGTAGCCAAATGTTTGGGAAAACCTAATTATTTACGACTCAATTTTCTTAAAAACGATTGATTTTGGGAGATATTTTGCACCTCTTATTTTGCAATTCCGTTGTGGTTAACGTTTTTCTGAGACTGCGCAGTAACGCAAACATGATCCGTTATCGTTATTAACCATCCCGGACTCCTTTAATTACGGATGAATACCGAAGAGCTTATCGTTATCGTTATCGTTATTGGTAGACTGCGTGGTTGCCGAATTGTAGAATTTTTAATATCAATTATTTAAGGAGGTTGAAATTTTAATACCGTATTAATTAAAATATTATTGATACATAGCGAATAATTAGCGAAAAATCCATAGCAGTAAGAAAAATAAAATAGTGTAAAGAAATTAAAACGGACTTGCATTTTTAAAGATGTTTTAAATCAATAATTAATTTACATGTTACAATCTGGTACACTTGCTTTTTATTCTACTAACAAACCTAACCTTATTTTTTGTGTTTTCTTTTTGCTTATACTGTATTGTTTACATCTACTTTAAAAAACAAAATCAAGAGAACAGTTTGCATATATTAAAATATCAATATATAACTTAAGGAGAATAAAAGTAAGTTATGATTTTTCGTAAACTTTAAAATCGGTGAACCACAGGCAAAAATAAGGTGATGTGTCGAAAGCGCAGACGCAAGATAAATTTCTTAAAAGAGGCTGCAAAATCTCTGTCTAAAACTGCTGCCGTAATCGTTATGTTTAATAACGATAACCATAAGAAGGCCAAAAAACGTCTGTTATTTTAAGAGGTACAAAATGTCTCTATTATTTCCTTAACACCCTATATAGGAGAAAATTAAGGGAATTTTAAAGAAGTTATAGTTACGCCGTATCTGTGACGAAAACAACTGGAGATTTTACAACGTTGTGAAATTCGATTTAAATTGTATTATTGTTAAATTACAAAATACATATCTATACATATTTGAAAAAAATTAACGACAAAGTTTAGGGGAAGAAACCACAAACTAGATTTTTTAATGTTTAGTTTAGTTTCTGGGGCTTCTTAAATTTATTAAAAGAGTCCAAATATGGCTATGGCGTCTATGGCAAAGTGAATTTGAAAAACAAAATTAGGTTAGAAGACCAAGTTTTATGTGGAAAATACTTAAGTAATATTTAAATAAACATAAATAAATAATAAAAAAATACATTGTACCAGTTCTTTTCCGCCACTAGCTTTGGAAGATGAAATTGTTTCTACCGCTAAAGGAAAGGCAGAATTATTTGCTAAACAATTTGCTGCCAATTCAACCCTTGACCCTTCCGTAAATCATCCAATTCCAGAGGTTACCCCAGTTGCACATAAAATGCCCGATATTATTTTTAAGGTAAAACACATTAAGCGTATCCTTTCTTCCCTTAACACCAAGAAATCGTCTGGGCTGGATGGCATACCAGCAATCGTTTTAAAAAATGTGCTCCAGAACTTGCACCAATCTTAAATCGGCTCTTTCGAATTTCTTACGACACAGGTCTCTTTCCGGAGAGCTGAAAAGCTGCACGTGTTCAACCTATTCCCAAGAAAGGATCTAAATCTCATCCATCTAACTATAGACTAATTTCAATTCTCTCAGTTCTTTGTAAAGTAATGGAAAAACTAATTAATTCACAAATTCTTAAGTACTTAGAAAAACACAAAATTTTGCATGACAGGCAGTATGGATTTTGCCACAAAAGATCTACAGCAGATCTTCTTTCCTTCGTATCACACTGCTGGAATAAGTCTCTTGAGTTTCCAGGTGAGTCCCAGATCGTTGCTCTTGATATATCCAAAGCTTTTGACCAGGTCTGGCTTGCCGCGCTTCTTAATAAAGTTCCCTCCTATGGTCTTTCAACTAAACTCTGTACTTGGCTCTCTAGTTATCTATCTGATCGTCGTATATCAGTTATTGTGGACGGCCATTCTTCATGCTTTCACCAAGTAAATGCTGGTGTCCCTCAGGGCTCAGTTCTGGCACCAACATTGTTTCTTCTTCACATCAACGACCTTCTCTCGTCCACAACTAATTCCATTCATAGTTTCGCCGACGATAGCCTTCACTCCAGTTTTCAGGTTCCTAAACCCATTACTAAACCTAACTTGGAAAACAAACGCAGAGCGATGCAGATATCTCTTTCGCAGGATCTTAATTTAATATTGGATTGGGGCGCTAAAAATCTCGTCCATTTTAATGCATCCAAAACACAATCATGTTCCTTGTCGCGAAAAGAGTCATCAAATACTCATCCTCTACTTATGAGCGGCCAAGTTTTACAGAGCAAAGACACCTTTAGTCTTGTGGAAGTCACATTTGAAAGTAACCTTAACTGGCATAAACACATTGTATCTATAGCCCCGGCAGCTTCAAAAAGCTTGGATTGCTCTTTCGAGCCAAAAGGTATTTTCCCCTTCTAATTTATACACTTTATATATGTCCCAAATCCGACCTCCCTTGGAATATTGTTCTCATATCTGGGGCATGGCGTCCCCCACAACCCTAAGCATTCTTGATTCTATTCAAAGAAGAGCTATTCGTCTAATTAATGATCCTTCACTTACAGAAAGACTTCCCTCTCTTGCACATCGTCGGGCTGTGGGGGATTTATCGCTTTTTATAGGTACTTCTATGGCTTCTGCTCTGAAGAATTGTCCAGTATAGTTCCTCCACTTACGGTTCCCAACAAAGAAACTCGTGGTTCCGCGTGTATGCATCCCTATACGGTCCAACTGGACAGGCCCCGAACTTCCCACTTTGTTTCTTCTTTTATCCCTAGAGCTTCTAGATTGTGGAACCTGCTGCCCGCGGAGGTCTTTCCTTCCCCCAAATCTTCAAGTATTTAAGTCCCGTGTCAACAAACTTCCTCTTACCTCGCTTAAGACACCCACGGTACGTTAGTATTTGGGCTTTAAGCCTTCGTGGTTTGTCCAAAGATAAAAAATCCGAGAGGTTGCCCACCTAATCTTGAACACCCTGTACATGTAAAACTATGTTTTGCATTGATTACCTAACTTTATCTTTTTTCCTCCATTTTTCAGATACTCAAGAATACTTGAATCATTTAAATAAAACCTTAATAGACACTTTAAAATCCTTTTTTAATATAATTAATTTTGTCAATTTCTTAATTGAGACTTAAGAAACCGACTGTTTACTTAAAACAAACACTTTCTAATAAATAAAAAACTTTTTGGTTTTCGCTAGTTACTTTTCTCAAAACAGAATTTACAAATTGAAAACTTTTACAATTTGCTTTAACTTTTTGTTTGGGTGTATTTAAAGTTTATTTAAATTTATTTTTGTGGTTTAATTCTTTAAAATGAAACTTTTTACAATCGTGACACAAAATTTTTGCTTTTATTATGAATGATATAAATATAGAATATTTTTTTACAGGGTGTTATTCTTTTTCAGGTCTTAACCAGATTTACCTCTCCAGAATTTTTCTTTGACGCGACAGTTTTATGATTTAAATATTTAAATTTCCATACCTATTCCATTAGCTAACTTCTTGCTTTTCTACGTTATTTTTAGTGTTGGGCGATATATCAATAACCGCGCCATGTCACCGGTGAATGGAAAATCGCTGGCGCTGCCAGAGATTTACTTTTTGCAAATACGGTGATCAGTGATCGAAGCGAATACTGCAATCGGCATCGACACGCATTGATTGATCGCTGATAGCTAGTGTTTGGGCGATATATCAATAACCGCGATATTTCACCGGTGAATGGAAAATCACTGGCGCTGCCAGAGATTTACTTTTTGCAAATACGGTGATCAGTGATCGAAGCGAATACTGCAATCGGCATCGACACGACACGCATTGATTGATCGCTGATAGCTAGTGTTTGGACGATATATCAATAACCGCGATATTTCACCGGTGAATGGAAAATCACTGGCGCTGCCAGTAATTGACTTTTGCAAATACGGTGATCAGTGATCGAAGCGAATACTGCAATCGGCATCGACACGACACGTATTGATTGATCGGGATTGCTAGTGTTTGGTCGATATATCAATAACCGCGATATTTCACCGTTGAATGGAAGATCACTGGCGCAGATCGCAATAATATGATATACCTATGAATTATTATTTAAAAATAATATGTGAAGGAAAACAGTGATTTAAGCTGATATGATATTTATATTGTTTAGACGTGGAGGGTGCGGGCACCGCCAAGCCATGTGAAAGACTGTTTTCTAAAGCCGGGTTAATATAAACCGACCGTAGAAATAAATTAAGTGCAAACAAAGCTGAAAAACTAATATTTCTTATTGCTAATTTTTTATTTTCATTGGGAAAAAAGAAAGCTACATTTTGTTTTATTTTTATATATTTAAAGAATTTAAAATTTTTATTTTTTATTATGCGTTTTCGTTTTGCTTTAAAAAAGTTTTTTATTTTATATTTATATTTTTGTAACTAAATTTAAGGTAAAAATGTTAAAATGGTGTTCGATTAATAATTTTTTTGTTTTTTTTATTTTTGAAAGTAGGTAATTAATAAACCCTAAGACTTGATATTATTTTACATAATAAGATTGCAATATATCACATTAAGCTTGTTGTTGTTACACCTTATATAAAAATGATTATTTGAGTTACGAGCACAAAAAAATTAGAATTCGAATTATAACTGTTAATTTAATTTGCTTGGGGTACTTTACACCCATGTTGTTTTAATGTTGTTGACACACCCTGTATATCCTTGGACTTTTAATAAAACTAACTATTCGTTATATAGTTTGGGACCATGCTTCAATATTAGATATACATATACATCTAGAATAAAATTTTCCAAAAAAATATTTACAAATTTAATTTATCTTATCAATATTACAATCCACAGGTTTCATACTAATTCATTTTAAGTAATTCTATTCCGAGGGCTTCCTGCTTTTGAGGCAAACCTGACGATGCCGTTTAACTATTTGGGTTTTTAGTATTCGTCTGACAGTTTTAAAACACCTAAAAATATTTTTTGTTAAAATTCAATAATATTAATTGCAGCCATATTTGATGCGAAATAAGTTCATTACTAAAACCAAATTAATTTATAGGAAAATTTGGAAAGTTTAAATGTAATTTATCAACATACTCAATTAAAATCTAAATCTGATAATTTTGATTGATTTTGTTATTAAACGATATGTTACTGATCGAAGCAATAAACTTGTTTAATTAATAATATATTCAATAGCACATATACAGATAGGGCTATTGCACTAAAATATATATATATATATATATATATATATATATATATATATATATATATATATATATATATATATATATATATATATATATATATATATATATATATATATATATATATATATATATATATATATATATATATATATATATATATATATATATTGTTTATATGTGGTTTTTTTCCTTTTTTCCTTTGCCTTCTATATGTATATTGTTTTATTATTTAATATTCTTGGGATTAAAGGCCAGATAAAACAAAATTTTCTTAATAAAATACTATTTTAATTTTAACGTTTCGGCTCTCGGTATGAGGCCTTCATCAGAACTGGAAATACAAAGAGAAAAAAAGCACAATAGGGCTGTGACCAATTAAAATAAATAATAGTTTAAAAAACTAAAAACACGCTTTTATATGCAACCGAACTAAAAATTAGAAAATAATTTTTCATTACAAAGAGTTTGTCACTTCAGAGTAAAAAGCGTGGGGTACATTTTACTATTTTTTCATAACTTTTCCCTCATAGATATTTGCAAATAGAATAATTATAACATTTAATATATTAAGCACCCCACGCTTTTATTCTGAAGTGACAAACTCTTTGTAATGAAAAATTATTTTCTAATTTTTAGTTCGGTTGCATATAAAAGCGTGTTTTTTAGTTTTTTAAACTATTATTTATTTTTCATTTTTTAGTTCGATATGCATGTATGTATGTATGTATGTAAAAATGCTCCAGTTTATTCACTAAAAAATTCCTTCGCCATTTTGTTAAGAGTAGTATTAGGACACAGATGATCTGTAAAGGAATTTATTTATCCTGGCGGTCCTAATCAGGATAACGGAATACTGTTTTTAAATTATTGCATTGTCATCGGTCCTTGATACGTGTGCAAAGTTTCAAAGAAATTGAATCGCTGGGAGTTGGTAAAAATTAGGCTCAAAGATTCCGTTACATAGATAGATAGATAGATAGATACAACCCAAGCTAATAAAAGCGTGTTAAAAATGAATATAGTTACCTTATTAGATAGAAATTTCCATGTCCAGTCAGTGTTAAAATTAAACATAAACACAACAATTTATTTATCTTTCTTAAACCATAAACCAATAATTATTTATTTATTTTCTTGGATATAGGTTTTTTGTTAATAATTAAAACTACTTCATTACATAGCTAACATGTGACGTTTCCTGCCCAGCGTAGTGAGCTTTTTCAAAAATATATATTGCGTTCAGGCAACAACCTACAAACAATTACAAAAATTACTATTTTTTTATCACAAATTAAAACAAACACATTCAAAAAAAACTTTACATAACATTAATTTTACAGAAACGCACCTCGAAAAAGATTGTTATTGGCTCACATCTTATTTTGATTTAATAAAAATAAACGAGTATCTGTTGTAGGAATTCTTTTTTTTATTATTTTATATTAAGGATAACATAAAAATAAAAACCTTCTTGCTTCCTTAAATAAAAAAAAGAATTCTCTACAACAGATACTCTTTTATTTTTATTAAATCAAAATAAGATGTGAGCCAATAACAATCTTTGTCGAGGTGCGTTTCTGTAAAATTAGTGTTATGTAAAGTTTTTTTTTTTTAATGTGTTGTTATGTATTGTTTTAATTTGTGATAAAAAATAGTAATTTTTGTAATTGTTTGTAGGTTGTTGCCTGAACGCAATATATATTTTGAAAAAGCTCACTACGCTGGACGAAACGTCAGATGTTAGCTATGTAATGAAGTAGTTTTAATTATTAACAGAAAAACCTATACCCAAGAAAAATAAATAAATAATTATATATATATATATATATATATATATATATATATATATATATATATATATATATATATATATATTATTATTTTTATATTGATTACTTTATAATTAGGTATTGTGTCTTCTTTGTGCCTAGGCCAGTAATCAAATGGACTTCATAATAAAAACCCTTTTAATACAATTTTTTGGGTTCTTTGTGACATGTTTACCACGAATATTCATACCGCTATATATGGAAGCGGCGCCGGCGCTTTAGCCCAGCCTGTCAATGTCAAATGTTTTGGGTATGGGACTAGGCGAACGCGCCGCTTTTTAGAAAACCCGATGTTCAATTGCTTTTTGTTGACAGCGGAAAAGTACTACAACATTACGTATTTAAGTGCCATCGTATCTTCAATAATAGGAAAGTTAGCAATAATGCCACCACCCTGTATTTTTGCGATAGTTTATTTTGTGCGATTTTTATAAACACTTTTATTTATTTTTAATAATTTACGCATATTAATAATATTTAGAAAAACAACTTCGTTTTTTTATAAAACAGTAAATATTTTTATACCATTTTTGCATTTTACATACCGTTGTTTTTAAAACACTGATTCACATTTATTTTAATATTTCATAATTGGAATGTGTATGACGTGCCTTTCTTCGTTCGATTTCGTGGGTGTGCCAAAAAAGTGGATATTTTTTTACTCTTACCCAAAAATATCTCAGAGGATGCCCTAACAAAGCTTTTGTTAAAAGCGCAGCAAAATTCTAAATTTAAGAGGTTCCTCCATAATCTCCATCCTCTAGATATTTTTGGGCGAGAGCAAAAAAACACATTGGCACACCCCAATGTATATAGTGTAAAGTAGTTTATTAATAATGTAAGAAACATCCAAATGAATACTATTTTTAAGCGTTTTTACTTTTACCTCAGTTGTCAGGGTTTTTATTTACCTTTTACCACCCACCTTTAACTACTTTTATAACCAAGAGAGATAGAAACAAATGTTCTGTATAAAAGTTTCGTATTTTTTCATCTATTATCTTTAGAGTATAAAAAAGAAAAAAAATGAACATCAAAAACTTAAGAAAAATGAAAAGGTGATTTTTTAAAAGGAACACACTGTATAACAAAAAGATCTTTTAAGAATCTTTACAAAATACCACATTTAATGTATCTATCTTTAATATTCTTCGAACGGGGCGATTTTACAACAGAAAATAAGAAAGAAACTTCATATAAACATATGTCCTAAACGTCTTAGTTTTTGAACTACGGTGTGTTAAATATTAAAAGAAAAAAGTTTTTTTAATAACCGATTCACATTTATTTTATTTTTTATAATTGAAAAATGTATGACGAGCCTTTTTCTCTTAATTTTGTGTGTATACCAGTGTATTTATCTTTCTCGTAACCTATTGAAAATGATAAAAAACAATTGCTTTTATTTTAAAGAAAAAATTGTTGTATTCAAATAAATAGGAATAGAACATGCCTTTTTGAATAGCACAAAATTGTCTCGCAGTTTGCAAATTTAAAATGCATGGATAATTTTAAACTAGAGTAAAGCAAAATACGTACTTTTTTATTATTATTTACCTTGTGTTTGCATTAGGCAAATTTGATAATATTTCATTCATTATTAAACCTAAAATGATTCGTGGAATTTTCATAATTTTAATGCAGTTTTTTTAATCATACTAAAAAGCAAACTTGATAATCATATATCCTGTAATTTTATAGCTAAACTGAATTTTGTTAAAATAACAAATTATTTTCGATCTGAAAATTATAAAATGTCCTTTTATTAGGTTAACCTCTATAAATATCATTGTAAAAACATTTCTGTTGAAAATTATTTATTAACTTTTTTGCATGTATGTAATTGAGAACAAAAACCCTTTATTATTTAGTAACCAATATAAATTTAAACGCAAAAAAATATACCTACTATTGTTTAAAAAAATACAAATACAGGGTGTTTTAAAAATTGCTACAAATATTTTAGGTCAGTATATTAAGATCAAAATACGACTTTCTTTTCTGTAAACATGGGTTTATTTGTTAAAATTTGCGGGATTTTTCACTTGTAATACCACTAGTGTTAAATTTATCTTCGGAAATTTTTCGAGTCACGAATATTTTGAAAATTATCCCGAGCCGCAGGCAAAGGGAAAATTTTCTTAAAATATTCGTGGCCGAGAAAAAAATTCCGGAATAATTTAAGCACGTGTGGTATTCGGTAAGAAAATTTCACACCAACTTTGTGTTAAATAATATTCTTTTAAATTAATATTTGTAACTTTGACACGAGCCTTAAAAATTTTACTATAAAATAAATATGTTCCATTTTACCAATTGTAGTTCTTTTTTTTCACCCTTTCGGGGTCATCCCACCCAGGTCCGACGACCGCCCCCTAGGTGGTGCACTGCAGCCTGAAGGCTTATTGTACCTTGACCCCTACTCCTTCTCATTCACACACATTCATTCCATAACTTGGATGGTTGTTGCTCAGTCCGCATCCCCAAGCCGAACACCGTGTGCCGCTGCCCGAAACACCGCTGTCGCCGGACACCCATCCAAATTATGGGCGCGCATTTCACTGCTTAACTCCGGTGATCGACGCTCGCCGATACAACCGAAGCCGCCACAAGCGCGCCACCAATTGTGGTTGCAAATATATGTAATTTTAGAACTTCATTGTTGATTCTTTTATATTATATATACCTTATATTACTACAGTTGGTAAAAATAGTTTATTTTAATTTTTTTTTGGCCCATACCTTGCTTTCGTTTGCTCTTCACTTATGTCTAGTACTTCAGTCTTATGATATTATTTTACTAACTGTAGTTGTATAAAATTGTCATTTAGGGTCTTAAAACCTTACATTATTTTATATAATGTTATGTCTGAAAATACTACAACTGGTACAAAATAACATTTTCTTTAATTATTTATGTGAATGACAGACATGACGTTAAAACAAATTCAATGATTATGTCAAAAATTTCCACAATAATTTGCTCCAGGGTACCCCAGGCAGGAGAAAAAAAAATCCGATAAATACTTGTGTTGTCATGGTAATGCAACCAAAACTACACATTTGATTGGTCAAAAAACAGTGCTGTGGAATTTTCACTAAATAATAATACCTTACAATAAACTTTTGATTTTGGTCAGAAAAATAAGGATTCCATCCATACAAGCATTTTTATTCAAAATTTCTTTGTGTATCTTGTACAGGGGCGACTTTATTTTGTGTAAATAAAGTTGGGACACCCTGTATACAATTTTAACCCTAAAAACTCTTCCCTCTTCTAAGGTTACAAAAAACACAAAAAGGGATCATAATAATGCCTTTTTTAATGTAATAAAAACAAAATGAGGTTTTGTTTTTGTGTTTATAAATTATAATTTCCAACTCCAAAGAGTCATATCCTGGAGGCAAAGAAAGTAACGCAATTTAAAAATTTATAGGTATACATTTTATTTTAGCATAATTTAGTTTTCCTTATGCGTTTTTTTTTATTACAGTGGCAGCGTGCCTGTACAGGTTTAGGGTTATAGACATATTTTCAAGTTCAATTTAATGGATCCAAAACACAATCATGTTCCTTGTCGCGAAAAAAAATCATCAAACACTCATCCTTTGCTTATGAGTGGCCAGGTTTTGCAGAGCAGGGGACACATTTAACCTTGTGGGCATCACATTTGAGAATAACTTTAACTGGCATAAACACATTGTATCTTTAGCCACCGCGGCTTCAAAAAAGCTTGGATTTCTTTTCCGAGCCAAAAAGTATTTTTCTCCTTCTAATTTATACACTTTGTATGTGTCCCAAATTCGAAACTCTCTGGAATATTGTTCTCATGTCTGGGGAATGGCATCCCCTACAACCCTCAGCGTTCTTGATGCCATTCAAAGAAGGGCTGTTCGTCTTATTAATGATCCTTTACTTACTCAAAGACTTCCTTCTCTTGCACATCGTCGAGCTGTGGGAGATCTATCGCTCTTCTATAGATACTTTTACGGCTTCTGCTCAGACGAATTGTCCAGTATAGTCCCTCCTTTTGCAGTTCCCAACAGAGAAACTCGTGGTGCCACGCGTATGCATCCCTATACAGTTCAATTGGACAGGCCCCGAACTTCCCATTTCGTTCGTTCTTTTATCCCTAGAGTTTCTAGACTGTGGAACCTGCTGCCAGCGGAGGTCTTTCCTTCCCCCAAATCTTCAAGTTTTTAAGTCCCGTGTCAACAAACTTCCTCTTACCCTGCTTAAGACACCCACGGTACGTTAGTATTTAGGCTTTCAGCCTTCGTGGAGTGTCCAAAAAAAAAAATATGAGTCCGCTGAAATGAACCTGAAGCTGAATTTATTATCTATTTAAATATAAAAATACTTACAGAGTAAAACTCCAAATAGTTCAACTAAAAATAAATAAAAAAAAAAGAAAAAAATAATATTTAATATTTTTTATTTATTTATTTACTTAATGTAAAAACTAATAAATTTTAAATAAAGTGACAAATTAAGAAAAAAATTTTGAAATTAAGACCATTTCAAGAATATTGTATAAAAATTTGGGATACAGTGCCTATATAAATCTCTTTTAATTCCACAAGTTTAAAACACCCTAAATACCATATTTGGTAATAGCTATTTACGTTACTAGACCGGAAAATGGTATTTTACGGGTCGACGAAAAACATTTACAGGGCGAGCCGTAGGCGAGTCCTGTAGTTTTGAGGAGACCCGTAAAATTATTTCCGGTCGAGTATCCTACATAATTTTTTTAATTGACCGGAAAAAAACTGTGTAAATTTTTAGTGTTATATTTAAACGACAATAAGGACGCTGCTTCAATTATTTCATCTGGATTTTCCATGTTTGACTCCATTTTGGCAAAATGATGCTTTCTTTACTTTACAATATCTTGAACTGTCAAATAGTAACAATTGAACTCTGACAATTTTTGTCATGGCTAACAGGATTTTTGATATCAGGGACCGGAAAGTAAATGAGAGACCGGAAAGTAAACTAGGGACTGGAAAGTAAATTAGTCTTGTAAAATAGCATTTTCCGCTTAAAAAATTGAGTGGAAAATTCAATTTTCCGGTCAATTAAAAAAAAATTATTTCCGGTCGAGTATCGTACATATTTTTTTTATTGACCGGAAAAAAAACTGTGAAAATTTTTAGTGTTATATTTAAACGACAATAAGGACGCTGCTTCAATTATTTCATCTGGATTTTCCATGTTTGACTCCATTTTGGCAAAATGATGCTTTCTTTACTTTACAATATCTTGAACTGTCAAACAGTAACAATTGAACTCTGACAATTTTTGTCATGGCTAACAGGATTTTTTGATATCAGGGACCGGAAAGTAAATGAGAGACCGGAAAGTAAACTAGGGACCGGAAAGTAAATTAGTCCTGTAAAATAGCATTTTCCGCTTAAAAAATTGAGTGGAAAATTCAATTTTCCAGTCAATTAAAAAAATTAATTTTGACGATTTTAAAGATATTTAAAAGTTGCGGTATTTTTATTAACCCAGTATGATGTATGTTGGCCACCGCTCTACGGGATAGAAATCCATTAATTTGGCCAAAAAGCAACTTTGAAATCTTAATGGCGCATGCTGTGTATTTAAATGTAGATACTCCAAACTACGTGTACACAAAATTATAAAGGGATTTGACGACTTATATTAGCTTAATAAGAAACTTGAAAAAGTATTTTAAGAATCAATGAAAATAAAACAACTAAAAATAATTGAGTAATAAATAAAAAGTGTTTTCCCTTTGTCAAAAAATGTTCTATAATTTATATTATTCTTACCCATTTTAACATAAATATACAACATTTAATTTACTAAGTTTATTATTAGCCTTGTATACTAAAAAAAAGTAAAAGAATTAAAATAATAAAAGCTGTTGTTGTGTTTCCGATGCAAAGTCTCGCGAAGTCTCGCTTCTTTTGTCAAACATTTTTTACCATTTTCTTTATCAGTTTTTGTACTAACAATTATGTAGGGAATTTCGTTCAAAAGTCGTCACCCATGGGGAAAATTAGAACTAGTCCTAATTTGGCGGGTGAAAACGCACGAGTTTTAACCCCTTACCCATGACTCGCAGGTGTAAATCGTTAAAAGTCAAAAACTTTTTACCCAGGATGAAAACTCCGAGGTAAAACTCTTAGGTGGAAATCGCTACAGGTTTATGAGTGTTGACAAGTAAGCCACAGGTCCCGAGTTTGAATCCCGTGTGCCTGCCTAATTTTTTTCTTTTTATATTTTTTTCCTTAATAATTTTTTATTCATTTTTCCTATTTTTATTTTCCATTGTTCATAATTAAATTTCCAGACAAATAATTTAAAAAAAAAAAAATTAAGTTGTAAATAAATAAATTTAAAACAAGTTCCTAAAATCAGGGCCATACTCAGAAATTTATTTTTTGGAGGAAGGGGAGGGCAAAAAGACGACATCCAAAAAAAAATGCACCACCTCCAGCAAACAATCTATTTTTAGGAGGTCTTTTTGGGCTTCTGAGGAGGGGCATGTGTCCCCCCTCTGTACAGATTTGCCTAACATTGAAATAGAAGTCAAACCCACTGATCTCGATGGATTGCCAATGTTATAGCCTGCACGAAACAAAAGTTACATTTCATGGGCAAAAAAACCGGTTTGTGCGCAAGCCAATTGAGGGTAAACACACCTGGCGCCAAACACTATCCGCATTATCGGAAAGAATTTGTCGACGGCGTCCTGGTTTTCTGTTCGAAGTACGGTAGCTAATGAGCGTCACGGTCAGACCGCGGACGGAGGGTACGGGATGCCGGTGTTTGTATTTTGCCACGGCTTTTAAGTGCGCATGTTTGTCCACCCATTCATTTGTTTACTGCGCAAGGTCGTAAAAATCCGAAAAATGCTTTTCCAATTGTTTTTTCAAAGGGTTCTATAAACTAACAAACTACAATATTAAACAATAAAACCAGAAGAAAACTAAACGCTTACCGGCCCAGCAAAATAAATAATTATTATAATTAGGTTAACTTTAACTATTATTCGTCGGTTTCTATTTTTTTAACCAAAACCGCCCGACGGCGGTATCTACCGATAAAATAAGTAAAAGCCTCCAGTAATAAGAAATTAATTTACATCCGGCGGTTTTTATATCCATAAATAGATAAAACAGACGGACGGCGGTTTTCTTCTTTCAATTGAACAAAACCGCCGGCGGTCATTTAGAAAGTGACTTTAATGTAACATTAAGTGCATAAATAAATTTTGATCTTATCGTCAAAAAATATTCATAAAAATCTACTTTTTGAGCATGAATTAACCATAACCTCCCTTTAACTTTAAATTTTACCAACATTACAATTATTTGCGTGGATACTTAACAAACTAATTACAAAGTTCCTAATCCCACCCGGATGCACTTTTCTGCTTTTATTAAATAAAGTTGCTCCGAATTACTCCACTTATTAGATCCGAACAATCCAGAGTAACGAATAAACACAGATCTTAACTCCGGCAATAATTAAATTGCTTAATTTTCAGTACGTACAACTACGTGACAACGTTGCCAATTTGCCGAGATGGTTAATCATTTGCGGTGTGACGTTTGTACTTATGCCCTCAGGTAAATTGAAGGATGTTAAGCAATTGCGATGTATAACCTTTTTTAACAAGGTAGTGCACGGCATGAATTTTAATGACTTTTGATTTTTAATCTCATTTTTTGAGCAGAGCTGTACGTGGGGTAACAATGGGAGCAATTGCCATCCCCCTAGAAGCCCAAAAAGACCTCTTAAAGATAGGTTGTGGAAGTGGCGCTTTGTTTTTTTGGTTTTCGTCTTTTTGCCCCTTCCCCCAAAATCAATTTTTGCGTACACCGCTGATTTTAGGTACTTCTCTCTCTCTCTATATTTTTTTTTTTTTGGTTTTGGTCCCTTCTGGTCCAATCCACCACTCTTCCCCTTCCGGACTATGCTTTCCAGGGCTTCGTCGGCGGAAAATCTGGATAATCGAGCTCGTAGCTCCCAGAAATTCCAAAAACAAAAATAATTCTACAAATGATGCAATGCATAAGTTGTCGGCTGTCAAACCAAGATCTGCTACTGACGTTACGTATAACCTTCACTTTCACTACTGACAGTTCTCATGTTACGCCCATCTATTTCCCGCCATTTGAGAAATACCTCGTGTTCACCACCAAACAGGATACCATCAGCTTATAGGAATCTTCGCTCACAGCGCTTAGATCCAGAAGAAAGATGCCGTCAATTGAGCGTGAATCTTTCCTTGATCCCTGAAGGTAAAAAACGTCCGTACGACACTTCTAGCCGCCACTCCGGGGCGTAACGCCAGTAGCAGATCTTGGTTTGACAGCCGACAATTTATGCATTGCATCGATGGTTGAATTATTTGTTTTCTTTTAGAATTTCTGGGAGCTACAGCTCGATGATTCAGACTCTCGCCGACGAAGCCTGGAAGCATAGTCCGGAGGGAGAGTGGTGGATTGGACCTGAGAGACCAAAACCAGAAAAAAAAAGAGAGAGAGAGAGAGATAGAGAAAGACAAACTCTAGACGCTTGTCAGTTTTACAATTGCGAGTTTAAGGCGCATTTTTATTATCAACGGTTCAAAACATTTTAAAAACATTTGAATACCTATCTCTATCTAACTCTTATATTTATATTGCCATTTCATTTTATGTTTTTAAAATGTTTTGAACCGTTGACAATAAAAAATTCGCCTTTAGTTAAGGTTCGTACAGAGGTGGCGCCGTTTCTTTAACCTTGCAGGGTATAGCGAAAACTAAAGAGATAGAACACATCTGATTGCGCAATCTCGATTTCCATTTTTAAACAAATTTAATGGTAAAAGTAAATCATGACTGACTTGATTCGTTTTGGAGATACAGAGTATTTTTCAAATTTTGTCAATTTGGCTAGGCACTTGTAGCTTCCTTGATATTAGAGATAGAAAAAAAATACAGAAAAGTTTTAGAGATTTTTACGTAGAATTTAGTGGCATACTTTTATTCTCTTTATTGACTTTTATTTTAATATGTATAACACAAAGTTGGGTTTTGTTAAACAGAACACCGTATATATTTTATCACCAATTAAAAAGGTGTTCTTAAAAGCCGTAAAAAAATCATCACCTTTCTTATATTTAATTTATCATGGTTTCAGAAATATAGCCATCGTCAGGAACTCGATAATAAAATGGAATTATTAAAATAAAACACCTTGTATATTTTATCACCATTAAAAGACCTTTAAAAGCTTTCCAACTTTAAAATAAAATATTTTTCGTTTCACGAAAATATAAGCTTCTAAATCTTAATGCGCAAAGTATACATTTTGGGAATTTTAAAAGTATACATTTTTGGAATTTTAAAATAAGTATACATTTTAATAAGATATACGTGCGGTGTCAAGGTTTTAAAAGTATAAATCAAACAATTTTCTAGGTTACTCTTATAATAATAAAATAAAAACATTAAACAAACTGGGTAGCGTAGAAATGCAAAACAAACACTGGAAAATTTGATATTTAAAGGGGAGAAAAAGAAGTTATAAAAAGACATTAGATTAGAAGTAGTTAGTGAAGTCGAGTATAAAGTTAAAGTTGTAGTTAAGCCCCCGTACGGGCTACCCCTTATTGGGGGTATGCCCGTACTAAATTAACCCTTTCACTATCACTTCCCTTTAAAGTGATTCAAAAATTCTAATTTTTGGTATACAAAGTATGGTTGAACTATAGATAAGAATTTTTTACATGAAAAAAATTTAACTACCCCCACCGTTCCAGTACAGGATGTCCACCACAATGGACAAAAAAGTTCATGGAAGTAAAAAAAAACATTCAATTTTAATTTTTTTATTAGAAAATCTTATAAACCAGATTATTGTCAAAAGTGATATAAATTTTGAAATTTACTTTGAATAAAATATAGAAAAACAATTCCTTTCCTTTAAAATACATAAATGAACTTTGCATTTCTGACAAAATATATGTGTCCTGCTCTTACACCCCTCATTTTTGCATCTTGAGGATTCCTTTTTGTCATCATATTGTGGAAGATGATGGTATCCATCAAATCTAAGGTCTTTTATAGGTCTTATTTCAGTTTTTTTCTTTTTAGAGGGACCTGAATCCTCAAAGCTTTTTGAAGGTCTGCCTCTTTTAGGAGCACGTCTACTGCAGATTAGATTTTCGGCCACTTCTTGGCGAAAAGCTAACAAATCAAGGATTTCTTTCTTGTTGACTCCCAAAAGAACAGCTTGAGTGCGGTACTCAAGCCATGAATTTACTAAGGCTAAATCAATGGCATGAGTAATCATTCTCATAGTCCATTTCTTTGATCTGACATAGGATCGGTATAGACTTAGTAAGGAGTCCAGCTTGTCGACGCCGCCCATGTTACTGTTGTATCGTCTTATAGCTTCAGGCCTGGGAATTTGCACATATTCTTTTCTTGTTTTGTCCCATCTTTTACATACATCCGAGTCTCCAATTCCAACGAAGTTAGATGCTGTCAGTACTGCCTTGTTATCATACCATTTTGTGATGACAATACCGTCCTTGCTAACTGAGGTAGCAGCAAAACCACGTCCATTTTTTTCATTTCTTTATCGCTGGGTAACCTTGGATTGGCAAACCGGTTAGCTCTTATGGTTCCTATACAGTATATAGACTTGGAGTCCAGATATTGGATCAAATTATAGGTACTAAAGAAATTGTCAAAAAATAGGCCGTGGTTTTTCTCAGATATTCTTTCACTAAGTTGCATAACCACAGCAGCTGCCGATCCATATTTTACGTAAATGGGATTAATGGCCGTTGTTGAACCTTGATAAATCAAGAAATCATATATCAGTCCACTTTGGCCAGCCAAGACGTAAATTTTGATACCCCATTTGTTAGGTTTGTTTTTCATAAATTGTTTTATATTGATTTGTCCCTTGAATGGGACTATTTGCTCGTCGACACACAAGTTAGTTTCTAGTGGTAACTGCTGGCATCTTATTCTTACTGAGTCGTACAGACATCTGACTTTCCACAATCTGTAACAAACCAGGATAAATAAAATACAATTTTTTAGTCAAATTAAAATAGAAATGCAAATTTACCAAAATTTGTTATCTAAATACCCACCTATCTTTGTTGCCTTCATTGCGACTCCAAATATCAACCAAATGTATCGTCTGTCGTAATTTGTAGAATCTAGACAGACTTAGGGAATCTTTTACTAATGGAATTCCCATACTACGGTGCCAATACATGCAGACTCTAGGGAACTGTAAGTTTCCCATAACAATATGGATCCCAATAAAATTCTTGATTTCATCCAAGTTTGTCGGTGGGAACCTAGCAATATTTTTTGTGTAGCATATAAATTTGTCATATCAGCCATTTGTTGTAGTATCTCATCAGAAATATATTTGGTAAAAAAATTCAACTGGTGGCGGCAAAGCTACAACAGGGGTAGTCTGAACGGTTGAATGCCAATGAATACTTCTTGTTTCGTATTGTATATTTTCCCCTTGTATCCAAGTTATTTTTGATTTGTCAGTAAGACCATGTTCTTTCTCAAAATTTGTTTGGTTCCTTTTCAACTCATCTTTGTCATTTTCCCCCACATTTTCACCATTTGCAATTAGCTCCAACCTTTCTTTTCATCTGCCAATTCTACATCTTCAAGGTCGCTAATTTCAGGCTGATCATTTTCATTATTTTTATCTATAAATATATCTAGAATGTCATTATTTCTTTGTTCTCTAGATATTTCGTCTGACTGCCAACCATCATCATCATCTGACAGGAACTCAATATCGGAAACATCGTCGTTCTTAAGATAATAAAGAAGTTCTTCTTGGGTCAGCTTTCTTTTGGATTTTTTCTTGCGGTAGCCATTATCTAAAAAAACAAAAAAGAAAAAAACGCGTGAAGGACAAACAGTAAGCTAAAAAAACCAAAACCAAATTTAGTCAATTTTTAGGGGTGCCTTTTAGGGGGTGCCCCTCCCTCAACAATTTATTGTCTCGCGTCTCCACCATACCAACCCTACTAAGACGAAATAGAAATAAAATTTATAATTTTTGCAAAAACATGGTGTAATATATTCCACAAACTGTGTTTGTCCATCCTAATGTACATACTAATTCAAACTACATTTGTGGACTTTGTATTATATAAAGCATTTTAAATTATTATGGAACTCTAACGTTGAAACATGTACTTACCAATAACAAATCACAAAACTTCTAATTTTAAGAGATTTACAAGAAAACGTAAAATATATGACATAATCTGAAACGCACCTGTTTGCACAACACGTCACTGAGGTTCTAAAATGTTGCCTTACGTCTCTTGTCAAACTTTATCGCATTTACTACCAACCTAAAAACTTTAAAATAGACTGTACTTTCTGATGTATAAATGTAGATTAGGAGGTAAATAACTCTGAATTTCATATAACGCAATACATTTCAATGTACATGGTAATGTACAAAAATAGTGAAAGGGTTAAGTTAGTTCAATAAGTTAAGTTGGTCCTAAAAATGCGAAGTTAGTTTTGATGGTCCACCGGTCTCATTGTCCCAAGAAGATAGTTCCATATGGTACATTGGTCCAAGTGACGTCAAGTAGTATTTCAAAATGTCAACGTCACAATATTTTAAAAAATTAAAAAAGATAAATGTATCTTATGTGGTATTTTTAAACCTCTTTTAAAATATCTTTAAAACGATAAAATAATACACAGTGTGTTTTGTTTAAAAAATCCTGATGATGACTATATTTCCGAAACTGTTATAAAATATATACATCAAATGTGGGATTTCTTATACCTTTTAAGAAGACCTTTTAACTGATGATAAATTATACAGGGTGTTCCATTAAAAAATATCTTTGTGTTATAACTTATGTTATAAAATAAAAGTTAATGGAAAAAATATAGGTACGCCACTGAATTCTATGTAAAAATCTCTCAAAGCTGTTCTATTTACATTTTTTTCTATTCCTAATATTAAGCGAGTTACAAGTGTCTGGCTAAATTGTAAAAAATTTGAAAAACACTCTGTATTTGAATTTGTTTCAAAATCTAAAAGATTGTGCAATCAGATTTGTTCTATCTCTTTTATTTTTGACCCACCCTGTATAATGGCAACTTTCATTTTTTAAAATATATTTTAAGACTAGTTAATAAAAATATGTATTTTTAAATAATACAGAATGTACGAAAAAAATAATATAACAATTTTAAAATTGAAAATTTTACAATTTCCCATGGCTTTATTTAAAAAAATTGGAAATAAAAGAATAAAGGGGAAGCGGCAAAATTGTATATAACTTTAACTAATAAAAATCGTCAATATTTTGTTTATTTTTCTTTCTTTCTTATGAAATCAGAAAAAAGGCACGCTGTCACTGGTTTAATTTTATTACTTATTATTCGAGATGTAAGTAAATAATTCCCAGAAAGAAAAACCTTTTTATTTTACCGTCTATACGTAAAAAAGACATCTAAAGAGGGCATATTCTGCTTTCACAAATAAGATTAAATGAAATAAAATATTATTTTTACACGACAATAGGGCCATATTTTCATAATTAATAAGAGTATTCGGAGTAATTCGACGAATCTTTAGGTCTTTATAATAAGAAATTTGAAACAAAAGGTAAAATATTCGCTCGGAGTTGCTTGATTCTGTATTGTTTTATCTTGGAGACGAAAAATTTTGTATTTAAATGGGCATATCTCGTTGACTTCTATGGAAATTAACTTGTTAAAAATACTGAAAAATTAAAAATTGGCGTTTTTTGCAGACGTAATTTTTAACAATGATTTGCTATAGTTTATTTCCGAACAGTTCCGGATTTACTTATAAGCAAATTAAGCAATTTCCTGGGACACCACGTCATGGGCGGCACCACAAAGGGGGCACTCATAAGAAGTAGAAAAGAAAGGAAAAACTACTATGATGTTTTCGTCCTGATACTTCCTCCTCTTCATAAATTTTTAGTAAAAAATTGATTGATTTTTTGTCTGAAGAACATTTTCTCTGGTTGTCAAAAAAATTCATGGCCAGGGGACACCACAGCAGTCGACTGCTTATGACGTCAGGTAGTCTTAATCCGGTACTGGTCCAGAATAAAGATATCTAATAAATATTTAAAAAAACTTACATTGTGAAAAACTATTCTGCAATTGCATTAATATAATAAAAGCTAAGATTACTTTAAAAAAGAAATAAATAAATAATAAAATTTTTACCATTAAATAATTAATTTCTTTTAGGTTATTTAAAGAATTAACTTACTAACAGTTGGGTATTTCTCAAATGTGACGCCCACAAGGTTAAATGTGTCACCCGCTCTGCAAAACCTGGCCACTCATAAGCAAAGGATGAGTGTTTGATGATTTTTTTCGCGACAAGAAACATGATTGTGTTTTGGATGCATTAAATTGAACGAGATTTTGGCGCCCCAATCAATATCAAACTGAGATCCTGTGAAAGAGATATCTGCATCGCCCTGCGTTTGCTTTCCAAGTCGGGTTGAGAGATTGGTTTGGGAACCTGAAAAAGTGGAGTGAAGGGTACTATCGTCAGCATAACTATGAATGGGATTGGTTGTGGAAGAAAGAAGGTCGTTGATGTGAAGAAGAAACAAAGTTGGTGCTAGTACTGAACCCTGTGGCACTCGAGCATTAATTTCGTGAAAGCTTGAAGAGTGGCCATCAACAATGACTTGATATACGTCGATTAGAAAGATAACTGGAGAGCCAAGAGCAGAGTTTAGTTGGAGAAGACCGTAAGAGGGAAGTTTATTAAGAAGTGCGTCATGCCAGACTTGGTCAGAAAGCTTTAGATATATCAAGAGCAACGATCTGGGACTCACCTAGAAACTCAAGAGACTTGTTCCAGTTGTGTGGGAAACGAAGGAAGAGAAGATCTGCTGTAGATCTCTTGTGACGAAATCCGTATTGCCTGTCATGTAAAATTTTATGTTTTTCTAAAGTACCTAAGAATTTGCGAAGTTAATGGATTTCTCCATTACTTTACAAAGCATTGAGAGGAGTGAAATGGGTCTATAGTTGGATGGAAGAGATTTAGATCCTTTCTTGGGAATAGGCTGGACACGTGCTATTGGATTATTATAAGATAATTTTAACTGGAAGCCCTTGAACCTATGTTAAAAGGGGTTTTAACCTTCTCTGTTAGTAAGTTAATTCTCTTTAAGATAATAACCCATAAAAGAAGTTAATTATTCAATGGTAAGCGTTTATTATTTATTTATTTCTTTTAAAAGTAATCTTAGCTTTTATTGTATATTAATGCAATTTGCAAGAATAGTTTTCCACAATGTAAAAAGTTTTTTTATGATATTTATTAGATATCTTTTATTCTGTGGACCAGTACCGGATTAAGACTACCTGACGTCGCTTAAGCCCGGTCGACTGCTGTAGTGGTGTCCCCTGGCCATGAATTGCACGACAACCAGAAGAACATAATCTTCAGACAAAAAATCAATCAATTTACTAAAGGCTGAGAAAGGAAAAGGTATCGGGACAGAAACCCATTTTTCCTTTTCTTTACACTTTCTTATATAGTGCCCCCTTTTGATTGCCTTATGACTAGAGCGACCCGAAGGAAAATGCTTTATTTGCTTTATAGAAAATAAATCAGGCGATGTTGGAAAAGCATAAACTATATTTCTGTAAATCGCTAGTCCAAAATGATCTGCAAACGCCAATTTTCAATTTTCAATTATTTACAACAAGGTTATTTCCATGGAAGTCGGCTGGATCTCTTTCCCATTGCTCTACAGGTGACCACTGGGCTCCCAATCAAGGCTTACGAACAGCCGAGAGCAGTGTTTACCTTTTGCTCGGAACTATTATAAGAGCCTGGGACTGGGAATTATCAGTATGCTTTCTTTGTGTATATTTGTTGATGCGTGTATGATATTTTATTTCGTTATTGTCTTTGACTGTGGCGAATCTGCGCCACCAACGAGTATGATCAGCTTTCCACGTATGGTGACAAGTATAAAAGGTTTTTCTTTCTGAAGGTATTTACCACATCTTCAGAAATGAAAGCAATAAAATTAAACGTGACTGCCAACATCTTCCCACCGGTTTCGTAAGAAAAGAGAAGATCAACAATCTTCGACGTTTATTAGTTAAAGTTACTGCCTGTTTGCACCCACTTCTATGTTCTTTTGTTCCCTCAATTTTTCAAATATAAAGCTCATGAAATATAAAGTTTGATTTTAAGAACCGTTACTCATCATTCATTGCATTCTGTGACCCATTAAAAACCACATATTTTAACTAATTTATGTTAGTATGAAAAATGAAAGTTGCTTTCTATACAGAGGTGGTCAAGAAATAAGTGAGGCATCTCTGATTGCCCTCTTGGATTTTGGCTGGCACTTAGCTCTACAGAGATGTTTTTACAATTTTATTGCCAGGCACTTTTAACTGCTAAACAATATTTCAGGAATGAGAAAAAGAAGCGGCTTTAAGCATTTCTATTTTCCATTGACTTGCCGTGCCATGGCATGAGTTACTAACAAGAAGGTATTTTTTTAATGGGTATTAAATCATAAATCGGACCAAAGATGACTTCTTAAAAGACAGAAAATCCATTTTGATATTTGTGTTTTATAACGGTTTCATGCAGTAAATCATCAGGTTTTTAAACAGCGCTTTTATTATAGGTTTAAGACTGATGCAAGGGTTAAAGCCTACTACCACGCCAAGGCCCATTTGTCTGCAATTTTAAACCGGCCCGATACGTTGTTGTTTGAACGATCGCTGGACAATAGCCACCATGCTCGACATCTCTTCCCCCGAGTTCTATGAGACCGATGGTTTCCTTTAACTTCTGCGGCTGGACAGCTGGACAACCTTTTTCATCGGCGCTGCCACATTACCAGCGCCAACTGCGACGAAGGCTGTTTGACCCAGTTCGTCTTCGGGATCTAATCTACGCGCCACCACCTAATCAAAGAAAGAACCTTTAATCTCTTACAAGGATTGAGTTGATGTCAAAATCGTTAAAGGTTTGTTCGAAATTCTGTGCAAGCCATCGTGAAGCCCATCGATTGATATCCCAGCTGCGTTCGGTGTATCGCTCACTATTTTACGTTTTCTTATTTTAATCTCAAACCAGAGAAGTTTTGTGATTGTTGACCAGTAATTTTGCCTCTTTCAGGTAAACATAATATTTAAAATACTTTGCAAGGATCATGTGTTCTGGTGGAACAGCCTGGACCCGATAGTATATTCCTGCCATCGTTTTTGCCAAGAATTACAATTTTATTTCTGACAATCTTGTAAGGTGATGTTGCAGCGTTTTAATAAGTATATTGGTGCCCTAAAGACACCTGTTGATTGGTTTGATTTTGCTTTACTGTTGTCTCCTTCGCATATTTTTCTTTTTGTTGTTTTTAGATAATATTTACCTGCGAAAGAAAAATCCAAAAAGCTGTTTACAGAGATAACTACATTCTTCCATCTTCCAACGTTTCGTCTTGGTTCCCGGCTGTTCAGAAGAAGCTGAGAAATAACGGCATTCTGATATGTTTTGAATGAGTAGTGGAAATTCAGATGGTGTGATATTTCAGACCTTGAAAAAAAAATGATAAAAAAAGGTTAATGCTGGGCAAGTAATCCCAGCAGTGAAGCTATTAGCTGGTTGAAAAGAATTAGGCGCTCATGCCACGAGAAGGCCATAATTCTTCCACAAATCAAAAATAACACCCCAGACCTGAAAAAACTCTGCCTAATACAGGCTGAAAGTACATTGATTCGTGTCCACTTCCTGTTAACTGACACCTGCGCCACCAGTTAGTGCCTGAAGCATTTCTGATGAGAAATACCTAGCCAAATGGCTGATATGACTGGGAGAACTCTTACACAAAAAAAAATGTGCACCGACCAAACTTTTTGGATGAAAATCAGGAACACGACCAGGATCATGTGAAACTTACGGTGTGTGTAATTAACTGCTACCAGCCCAGCAATTCGACAGTTCTAGCAAATTCATTTCTGATTCACCACAAGTGTTCCAGATAGATCACTGTTGGATGATGTGGAATGCGTGACTGTGTGGGTGTGGGCAACAGGCACCCGGCGGGGCCCCACGTTTCCTCTGTTTTGGTGACTAAAAAATTGTATTTTCTTTATCCTGGTTTTGTTACGAATTGTGAAGTGCGACTCGGCAAACAAGATGCGCGAGGCTCTTTGTTATATTATCGACGGCGGAATGATTCCATTCGGGACACAGTCGATATAAACAATTTATGAGCCCGGGAAACCCAACTAAATGGGGCTCATCCGCCCGTCAACGGCGACAGCTGAACGATATGTTTCTTGATTTATCAGTTCAACTGTAACTGGCTGTGGCCATTCAAGTGGATCGTACTTTACTGTGTTATGCAGTGAAGAAATATCTGGCGGTGCCGAGCAGCGCCTGGCGATCAACTCTGGACTCCAAATGCTCTGTAAGGAACCATAAGAGCTAACCGGTTTTGCCAATCCAGGTTTTTGGCATTAAAGAAATGAAAAAATGGACGTGGTTTGCTATACCTCAGTTAGGACCAGTATTGTCATCACAAAATCTGGTGGTATGATAATAACAAGGCAGTACTGACGGCATCTAACTTCGTTGGGGTGGAGACTCGGATGTATGTGTAGATGGGACAAAACAAGAGAAAGAATATGTGTGCAAATGCCCAGGCCTGAAGCTGTAAGACGTCACGAAAGCAGTAACGTGGGCAGAATTGACAAGCTGGACTTCCTTACTGGAGTCTGCACCTGGATCCTATGTCAGATCATGAAGAAATGTGGACTATGAGAAATGATTACTCATTGCCATTGATTTAGCCATTATGTGCCAGATATTCATGGCCTGGCAGTACCGCACTCAAGCTTCGTTCTCTTTGGGAGTCAACGAGAAAGAAATCCTGATTTTGTTAGCTTTTCGCCAAGAAGTGGCCGAAAATCTAATCTGCAGTAGACGTGCTCCTGGTGCAAGAGGCAGACCTTCAAAAAAAGCTTTGAAGATTCAGGTCCCTCTCAAAGAAAAGAAAACTGAAACCAGACCTATAAAAGACCTTAGATTTAGGTGGATACCATCATCTTCCACAATATGATGACAAAAAGGAATCCTCAAGATGCAAAAAATGAGGGGTGTAAAGAGCAGGACACATATATTTTGTCAGAAATGCAAAGTTCATTTATGTATTTTAAAGGAAAGGAATTGTTTTTCTATATTTCATTCAAAGTAAATTTCAAAATTTATATCACTTTTGACAATAATCTGGTTTATAAGATTTTCTAATAAAAAAATTAAAATTGAATGTTTTTTTTTACTTCCACGAACTCTTTTTTTTGTCCGTTGTGGTGGACATCCCGTACTGGAACGGTGGGGGGGTAGTTTAGTTAAATTTTTCATGTAAAAAATTCTTATACAACGGATTCAAGCTTCATACTTTGTATACCAAAAATTAGAATTCTTTGAATCACTTTAAAGTGGAAAGCGATAGTGAGAAGGGTTGAGCTTTGGTACGGGCATGCCCCCACAAGGGGTAGGCCCAGCCTGCGGGGCTTAACTACAGCTTTAGCTTTATGCTCGAAGCTTCTGCCAGCTACTTCTAATCTCAATGTCTTTTTGTTAGAACTCTTTACTCCCCTTTTAGATATCAGATTTTCCAGTGTTTGTTTTGCATTTCTACGCTACCCAGTTTGTTTAATGTTTTTATTTTATTATTATAAGAGTAACTCAGAAAATTGTTTCTTTGATTTATACTTTTAAAACCTTGACACCGCACACGTATATCTTATTAAAATGTATACCTTATTTTAAAAATTCCAAAAAATGTATACTTTTAAAATTCCCAAAATGTATACTTTGCGCATTAAGATTTGAAGCTTATATTTTCGTGGGAAACGAAAAATATTATTTTATTTTAAAGTTGGAAAGCTTTAAAAGGTCTGTTTAGTGGTGATAAGCCTATTTACAAGGCCTTGTTTTTATTTTAATTTCAATTCCATTTTATTATCGAGTTCCTGACGATGGCTATATTTCTGAAACCATGATAAATTAAATATAAGAAAGGTGATGCTACGGCTTTTAAGAACACCTTTAATTGGTGATAAAATATATAGGTTCTGTTTAACAAACCAACTTTTTAAATATACATATTAAAATAAAAACATTATATTGAAGCTGGGTAGCAGTAGAAAATACTAAGAACAACACTATTGATATTTAAGGGAGAAAGAGTTATATAAAAAAGACATTGAATTAGAAATGAATGAGGAAAGTGAGAAGTCGAAATATAAAGACCAAAGTTAGCAATTAAGCACCGGCCTGAGCCGCGTGGTACTGCCACCGTCTCTTCCTTTCCTCACTTCCTTTAAGTGTTCAAGAATTAATTTTTGGTATACAAAGCTAATGGTTGAACTATAGATAAGGGTACACATGGGTAACACCCACCGTTCCAGTACCTGATGGTATACTAAAAACACATTCAATCACATTTTTTATTGAAAAATCTTCAAACTTCCAGATTATTATCAAGGAGTGATATAAATTACAATTTGCTTTGAGTAAATATGGAAACTGATTCGCTCATCAGAAAAATGACTTTTATTGGATGCTCTTCGCTTTTTGTCATGACGTGAAGACGCGATGATTATCCATCAATCAGATCTTTCGTCTTCAGCCGGACACTAACGCTACTCGAAAAACTGAGTCTGCTCTTTGCTGCGTCTACTGCAGGCTGTTCGACCCTTCTGGCAGAACTAGCTAAAAATCGGGACGACCCAGAAAGAACGGCGGGTGCGACGCTCAAGCGTAATGTTTTGGGCCCAAATCATGGCGTGGTAATCATTCTCGCCAGTCCCTTTCTGTATCTGACTTATGTGCTGCACTGGGCAGTAAGGGTCCAGCTTTGTCGACTTGCTTTTCGGGCGCAGGCCCCGCATTCTTTTCGCCTGTTTTTATCCCATCTTTGTATCCAGTCTTAACGAGATTAGATATACATTTACCTTTGTTTTCCATCGCTCTCCACCGACCGATGCAAATAAGCAACTGAAGACTTTGCCATTTTTTCGTTTCAACAAGCAGACGCTGGTTGGCAAGCCAGGCAGCTTTACCTGTATATGAACTTGAGTCAGATATTGGATGAAATTATGAGTACAGTTGTCAAATAGGCGTGGT
>JACEGR010002195.1:0-136942 GCA_014170235.1 Listronotus bonariensis | reverse complement strand
CTGTTATCTGAACATGGTCTTAAGTTTGATCAATCATTTCATGTCTTTCTAGGGTTACCTGCCGTGTCATTTGTAGTTAGTTAGTTGTAGTAACAAATTATGCTGTTTATATGACTGGATCTTTCTACCAATCTCTGATAAAAGCTAAAAATAACAAAAAATTTGAACCAAAACAATATAAATACCTATAGGGTTATTTGAACATACCTTTTTTGGTACCTTACTTCTTGATAAAGAACACAGTTACTAGGTAATATTCCACATCATGTTCAACATGTTGTTTACAAAGCAAAATATTATTTTAATATTGATAATAAAATAGAAATAATACAATATACTTTCTTAAACTGTAAAGTAAGGTTAAGTGGAATCACATGTTCACTATTTACTTTGGCAATTCTTTGGTGTATTGTGGGTTGTCTCTTTTGCAAATTTCACCTAGTTTCTACCGTTAGATTTACACCATTAGTGGATCAGTTTATTTTAGTTTTAACTTTAGAGTTCAAATCTTAATTGTGTAGCAAGTTTTAATATTTATGTGTTTGAATGAGATAAAAAGTTTGCTTGACTTTGACAAATGTGTCATATTTTAATGCAGTGTTGTCCGCCAATTTGTGAAGTTGGCTATGCACGAACGAATATCTTTTTGTTTTCATAAGAGCCTAGAGGAAATAAAGAAAAATAGAGGAATAGAGGCCCAGGCTTTTGGGCATTTTACTAAATATTACGTGGTTTTACACTAAATTGGACTATTTATAGCAATTAAAGTAATGGGCACAGATCCTACCTTACCAAGTAAAAGGATTTTATATTTCACAGGGTGCTCGGCCATATTTTAACTCATTTTAAATAACTAAAAAACAAACATGCAACCTTGCAAGGTAAAGTACAAACGCTGTAAGTTTAACATAGCTACGTCATCAACAACCAAATGTTTACATACAAAAGCACTGACTTGCCAAGTATTTTTGTACCATAAGTATTGCTTCATTTACTACGCTTATATCATATAGTTGAAGCTAGCTTAAATTAAAGCGGCTTTTAAAAGTGGCTTAAAACGATATAATCGCGCTTGAAAGTGACTTGAATCGTTCAAGTCAAGTCTGAAAATAAGTAGGGTTGACTTCACTGAAGCCGATTAGAAACACGATATAACCGATTCAAGCGAGCTTAATAACCGCCTAACTTCAGTTGAATGGTTTTTGAACGTCATCAGTGTCAATTTCATGTATGATTTCGACATTTTTATAAAAAATACGAGTTGAAAAACAGGTGAAAAATCTTTAAAACACGCTCATACCAACAACAGCACACAAACGGGACGAAATAAAAAGGTGAGGTTTGTTTTTTATTTGATGTCCACTGTGAAATTGGATGCAAAACTACCGCATGCGTACGACGATGGCCTGAAATGTGCTTGACCTTGATTTTCAATAGACTTTCAAGCCACCAAAATCAACACGTAGACTTGGAAATTGCTTCAAAGCCGCTTTGTTTTCAAGCCAGCTTCAACTATTCGATATAAACGTAGTCATTGTAGCACAGAATAATTAGCTACCGCAAATTGTAGATATAGGGTTTCTGTAGTCAATGAGATGTGTGTTTGGGGCATTTTGATGCTATTAAAGTATGACGTAGCGGTGTTTAACTAACATCGTTTAAACTCTAGCACTGATGATGGTTTCTACCGAAAGTGCTCTGCTAAGCCTTTTAGCATTTTATTAAATTTTGCACGAATTCCAACACTTCCATTTCTTCTTCCTATAATTTCGCGTGCACACCCTTTTCATATAAATTACAAGACAAAATTAAAACAAGATTCGATAAAGAATATTTGAGATATAAAAAAACAGAGTATTTTTACAAGTTTAACACCCTGTATTTTGAGAACGAGAAAGCGGACCCATGTTTACATGAGCTTTTGTAATATTTTTAATAGTAAAATGTGCACTTAATTTGTTTTAACAATATTCTGTAACACTTTGTATAAAAAAATTGTAATTAAATAAAAATACTGTTTTTTTAAGTATATGGATATGCAAACAAAATTATAGAAGCAATTAATAACAAAACCATATTTTGGTTCTGATGAACATAATGGAAAATCGTGAGCAATATAATTTCCAATAATAGCCCAAAGGTTTGAACATAATGTTAGATTGCTCCAGTTGGTCGGTTTTAACGTATTTCTGTCCCCCATAACAAGGATAGTTAGTAAAAACTTTAAAAGCGGATAAGTTTTAATATAATGCTACTTATGTCATTTTCGAATAATATTTTACATAAAATATATTTTTTTAGAATTACAGCATACAGTAAGCAGTATCCATTGATGGGCTTTACAATAGGACAAATGGAATAAAAATTTAAAAGTTCAAGAAAACCGTGTATGGCAACTGCTTTTGCTTCTTAAAAAAACAAGATTTACGTTGAGAAATTTGTTTTGTTTTGTACAGGGGCTTCAAAAACTACAATGTGAAAATAGAACACGACAAAAATGTCTTTATTTTTATTGATTTAGCAAAATGTCAAATAAAAAGGTTTTTAGAATTAAATAAGGATCAAATATCTAAAATTTTATATAAAATAAACAAAACATCTTTTTTTTGGTATAATCTTGTTTTAATCTATTTTACACCTTTGTGGCGAGCGTAGTGCAGCGGTAACGTACCAGCTTCTCACCGCAGCGATCCGGGTTCAATTCTCATTCACATTGGCATTTTTAATCGCTCGTCACCTAACAGATGGCTTGGCAAACCACTGTGTAGTATTCTGCTTACCCCAGGTAGTAGTTATTTAGAAAATAATGTCCGTGGCGGCACTACCGCGTTGTCTAAAAGGTGCTGTGAAATGCAAGAAAAAAACAAAAATTGCATGTTTCAGTGCTTGAATAACATTGACGGAACAGCGTGAAAAAGGAGGTTAAACATCTAATAACCCGAAACCCACGGTACTCTGGTACTTAGGCTTAAAGCCTTCGTGGACTGTCAAACAGATAAAAAAAACCTTTTTACGTAATTTTCCTGGTTTAACATTTTTGTATTAAAACATATTTTACGAACTTTGACATTCATTATTGTGTTTAATTTAAACTAGGTAAATTATGTAGAAAAGGTGTAAAACATGATTTAAAAAAAATGAAAGTTTTATTTTATGCAGATTTTGCCAGTAATTAGACTAATGAACATAATTTAGTGTATAAAAGAGTGTTCTGTTTTATATTTTATGACACTTTACGTAATAATATAAACGAAAAATTAAATTTAATTTTTTTACTTTACAGCAATATAGGATTACTATATTTATTTTTGTTGGGATTTCTAAATTTGGTAAAATTGTCTATTTTCTAAAATTAAATAGTTTTTTTATTTGCGGTATAGACTAGGTACGTGTTTAGTATTATATGCCCAAATATATCATTTAAAAATGTTGATAATTTTGATACATATTATTGCACTTAAAAAAGAAATGTTTAGTCAGTTTTTAATTAAATCAATTTAATTTGTTATTTATCACGAATAGGCCACTGCGATTTTAGCAGCTAGTCAATTTGGCTTAAATAGTGTAAAAACAATGCGGTTTTAACGGAACTGACTTGTAAGTCTGGAACGGCTGGGCCGATTTTAAAACACAAAGTGGCGTCAAATAGAGAATTAAAGAGCCTTTAAAACAAGTTGCTACATAAACTCCTTTTCCATTTGGAAAAAAGTTGTCCCCTTGACAGTAGGCCACGTGACAGAAAATATTTTCATCCAAAAAATAGTTAAAAGATTACCCTTTTATCTAAATTTTATCCGACTTCAATATCTTGTCCTATTTAAAAGTTATGGGGAGAGAACTTTTAAAAACCGCACTGTATGTACAAATTGAAGCTAAACTTCAAATGCTTGTAACTTTAAAACAAATGAGCTAATTTTTAAAAATAAAGCGGCGATGAATAGAAAATTAAATAGGCTTTCAAAACTAGGTGTTACATGACTCCCTTTATTATTTGAAAAAAAAAGTTGTTAGTGCCCCCTTGACACTAGACCACGTGACCGGAATCGTTTTTGTGCCAAAAAGTAGTTTAAATGACACGCTTTTACCCAAATTTTACCCGATCTTGATATCTTCCCCCATTCAAAGGATAAGGGGGTAGGACTTTTAATATCCTTACTGTAGTGAAAATTACATATAATATTTTTCAGATTTAAATGGTCATATTTCCGAAACTATTAAAGATAGTAATATCAAATGCGGTATTTTTGTAAAGCTCTTTAAAAGTCCTTTTTTAATGGTGGTATATTATACAGGGTGTTCCATTTTTTAAAAAGTAAGTAATATCAATATATTCTGGTTATAAAATTGTATTGTAAAATATCCATAACACAAAAACCCAATAGTTCACTGAACACTTTGGTTTTTAAATCATTTTTTTAAGTTTAAAAATAAAAAAGTTATAGGTTTAAAATGTGGACAAGTTAGTTTGGACGCACTATACCCAATTCTTCGCAAGCTTGTAATTTACTGCAATTGATAGCTCAACAAGTATAATAATTATTTACGAAAGAACAAAAAGTATAAACGGCCTCAATGTACTGAATCTGGAAGCTGCAAGATAAAATGGTACGTAATGTGTAACATTAAATCCTAGACTCGCGATTTATTACCCTAAAGAGGATAATTCGCTTTAGCAAATTTTACACGGTTTTCAGAAATGGCTTATCACTAAAGTTAATCATCAGGGTTCATGAACGCCAACCTAAGCCTTTATTACTTTCATAAGCGAAATTTTTAAGCTGTAGAATAAATTAAAGTTTAAAAGTAGAGATTATTACGTTGATGCAATGTTGCAAGTTTATTTTAATTTCACATAGATATAGTTAATGGTTAAAGTCGTATACAGCGGGTCCCAGGATAGGTAATTGGAACAAATGGACATGGTCTGAAATGGCAATTCACTACACGCGATGGATTTCTCGAAAAGTAAGTATGGGAGAATTTTGAAAATTTAAATGTATTATGAGGTTAGTAGGACGCATATGACTATTTCTTTTTCACAGTTCAAGCACTGGTTATACCGGAAGTTTACGTTAACATCCCTACTTTAATTGGAATACCCTGTGTAATATTTCAGTGGTAAGATGACAAAACCCGATATGTCAATTTTAGCAAAATGTTCAGGAGAGATCTTTTTAACTTTGATGCATCCTAAAAAATCACAATTTCAGAACAAAATTTTAATTTTGCAAATTATTGTTTTTCCGTTAGTTGCATAATTTAAATATTGTGCTAAAATTGTGATTATTCAGGACACAGGATTTGTCCTAAACATTTTACTAAAAGTGCTGCTTACCACAGATTATTCTTTAGATTTGGTGTAAAATTCTAAGTGTATTTTATACAGTGTTCCCCATAATAGGCTACCCATTTTAATATTTTAAATATAAAATTTTTAGTTGATCCAACAAACTTTTTATTTTACTAAATTACAGCTAGCTCTTTGAGGTTTATGATAACTTATAAATATTTCGCTAATTTGATTCTAACTTTTAGATCACGTCTTCCAAATGACCTCTACCAACTTCAACTCATTTTTTAATATTAAATAAAAAGTGGTTTATTACACGGCGTAGCAAACCTTCGTTTATTTCTTCAACTTCTCAACAAATTTTGACTTTGAGTTCTTTGATTGTACCTGGACGACTAGCAAACACTTTAGCTTTTAAATATTCCCACACAAAAAAACCGGGTCCGTTAATAAACCACTTTTTATTTAATATTGAAAAATGTGTTGAATTTGGTGGAGGTCATTTAGAAGACGTCATTTTTAAAAGGTAAAATTAAATTAGCCAACTATTTTTAAGTTATTATAAATCCCAAAGAGTTAGCAACAAAATTAATTCAAATATAAAAATGGGTAGCCTATTATGGGAAGGCCTGTATATAACTTTCAACCTTTATTTTTGACAATGTATCTATTATTTCTCAACACATCAATAAATTACTTAAAAGAGGTTCTTCCTTTACGAGGTACATTTTTTTAGACATAATTGATAATTATGTATCAAAAAGGTTAGAGTTAGTAATAGGACATTAAACATAAAATATACTAAGAATTTTTACAACATCTAAAAAACTAATAATATACAAAGTGTTCCATTTAAGTTAAAAAAGTTGACATTAAATTCCAGTAACATCGGAAGTTTTCAAATTTTTAAAACTACTTTTTAAGTGATGGATCTTCGCAGTTTATTGTAAGACAACCTGTGTAAAACCAGCTGTAAAAAAATTGTTTGAGCTTTAAAGTTTAGGCACAAATAAAAACAGCTAAACAAAGAACCACTTTTTAATTACTACTTCTAATGTCTCTGTCATTCCTAAACAGTTAAATAGTCCTAAAGAAAGGGTAGGTACTAAAATGTGACACATTAATTAAAATTATAGTTTGTTTATGTCCATGCATCATTAAAATAAATACAGTGCCTTCAGGACATGACAGATATAAATGTCAGACTGACAGCTAGGCGCCATTTTGAAAAACAAAATTTAATGGATCAATATTTCATAAAAATTACCAAACAATTCAAAAGTTAGGAGGGGGTCCTAACTTTAGACAAGCACTGTATATAGCATTAAAGTAAAGATAATTGCAAGATATTTTTTAATGAATACATTTTAGGGTTCTAATTATTTGACTACCATAAATTTGTTTTTCTTTTTTAAAAAATAGTGCAGATTTGTATCTACCAAATTGTTTTGGCAAATTCATAAAAAAGTAAATTAGCAGTATTAATATAAATAAGGGATATTATACTTAAAATTACAAATAGTTGCAGATCCAGGGCACTGATCTCGATGGATTGCCAATGTTATAACCTGCGCGAAACAAAAGTTACATTTCATGGGCGAAAAAACCGGTTTGTGCGCAAGCCAGTTAAGGGTAAACGCATCCGGCGACAAACAAACTATCAGCATTATCGAAAACAATTTGTTGACGGCGTCCTGATTTTCTGTTCGAAGTACGGTAGCTAATGAGCGTTACGGTCAGACCGCGGACGAAGGGTACGGGATGCCGGTGTTTGTATTTTGCCACGGCATTTAAGTGCGCATGATCGTCCACCCACTGCGCGAGATCGTAAAAATCCTAAAAATGCTTCTTGCCACTGCGGATCTAAATGTAAGTTATCTATGATCCAGGGCCTATCTACGCTGACTGCTTTAAAGCTTGGGGTTGCACAAAAAAACAAGAAAATCAAAGGTTGTAAAAGTACTAATTATAAATGCTTATAACAGTCAATGTTCCTGATCCAAAGTAAGTACTAAAACTCGGTAATTATACAAATAATTTAAAGGGTGACAGGGTGTTCGACTATATTTTAACCCATTTTGATCGCGCATAACTTTAAAACAAATAAAGTTATCAAGATGCAGTTTTTGCAAAAAGCCTTAGATTTTTAAAAGTTTTTTATCATATACTTGCCATTTGGTTGTGACATTCCATTAACACAAAAACAAAATGGCCAATTTTCCGATATAGGGCAACTTTGTTATTTTAAATGGAACACTATGTATATTTTTTAACCGTCTTAAATTTAATTAAAAAATGTAACATATGCTTTAATTATTATAAAAAATAATGTAACTATAAATCTTTTAAAATTTTATTTTATGGCAATCAAAATTATTATTTGACAAAAAAAGTTACAGGAAAGAATACGGCCACAAAGCTTTAGGATATTTACAATAATAAGAAAAGTTTTAAAAAAATTAAATAGCTTTACCTCAACTATTATTTGAGGGGCCTAGTCTCAAAGTGTACAATCTCCAAAATTAGATTTTCATGTTATATCTAACAAAAAATGAACAAAGAATTTATACGTTAAATGTAATTTATTCTTTCTTAAGTTTGAACACTTTGACATGGATGTAGTCATGGCCTAAAAAGTAATTTATGTAAATTCAGTGCAGAAAGATCCAACTTTTGGGACATTTATTTCACTGTTGTATTAAAAAGTATAAATGGAGATAGTACACTTTGAAACAAGGCCTCTCATTTTGTAAATAACGTGTAGCTTTATTGTCGATTTTTTTTTCTGTAACCTTATATAAAGCAAATTTTCATTTTCAAATAATACTCTTACATGCCATGCAGTCAATTTTTCAAAGATTAATAATTCCATTATTTATATGATAACCATAGCCTATTTACATGTTTTAAAGAAAAAGATGAAATTTTAAGATGATAAAAAATATACATGGTGTTCCATTTAAAATAACAAAGTTACCGGCCTTTTATTTTTGTGGTAATGGAATATCACAACCAAATGGCAAGGATATAATAAAAACTTTTAAAAAAATCTAAGGCTTTCCGCGAAAACCACATCTTAATTACTTTATTTGATCTAAAGTTACTGGCGATCAAAATAGGTCAACATACAGTGTGTCCAAAATTGGTAGGGAATGTATTGGGATATTGGAAACCATAAGAGATAGAAAGATGGTTAAATGGGGAAAGTTATAGACCATTTAAAGCTTAATCTAATGCCGTTTTAATGACGGATGTCACATCATTTTAAAGGGAACACATTATTTTAAAGGGAAAAACGCTCTTTAAAAATGTGCAAAAACAAAATGGCGGCCATAAAAAAACAAAAGTTGATGATGATATCTTAAAACCGAAACGTTAAAATTAAAATCTAAATACAGGAATGTATTCCTCTTAAAAAGTTGCCCCAACAATGTTTTTACGGATTCCAAAAATTATTTGAAATAAAAAAACTACAGGACTTTTTCAAAAACGCACATTTTTAGTTTTATCAAAATAACTCAAAAACCAAACGAGATACGGCCGTCATCAAAACCGCAATAAATTAAAGGTTAAATGGTCTATAACTTTCCCCATTTAACCGTCTTTCTATCTCTTCTAGTTTCCAATATCCCAATACATTCCCTATCAATTTTGGACACACTGTATAGTCGAAAACCCTGTACATTATCGACTAGGTGCCCAGTTACAAATTTACAACTCATTAACTTTTTTAATATTTATTCTACAAAAGAAACAAATATATCAGTTCATTGGGCTAGTTTTGTAGTTTTAAATCAGTTATCAGATTTTTAATATCCCTTAAGATATACAGGATAAGAAAAAAGTTTTTTAAAGAACAACCTCTAAATTATATCATCATTAAAATAATCTTTAAAAAAGCCTAACAAAAATACGGTATTTGATAGATCTATCTTTATTAGTTTTGAATTTATAAATATTGTCCAACCGTCCCATAAGCTCGCTGCACCATGCAACGTATCTTATTATCATTTTTCTTTTTAAACCTTCGTAAAAGGTCACCTTTACTAAATAAAAATATATAATGGAATCACCACAAAATAAACCTAATTTATAGAAATATAAAACATAAACATTGAAAAATATATTCATTATTTTCTTTTGAACAAACCATAATAAAGTTGGTTTGCCTTCGTTTTTTCAGTATTTACTTTTAATCACCTAAAAGCAAGTTTATAAAAATATTTGTGTTTTTGATAACCACCATTAAAATTTAATTTATTTAAAAAGAAACAAAATATTAAAAATGCCATAGATACTTTTTCTTTCAATAAAGTATAATAAAGTTTATTTTTAATCTTCTTTGTGTAATGTTTTCTTTTCAAATTTTTTATTAAGGTCAAACTTACCTTTTTTAAAGCCTTAAAAATATTATTTATTTAAATTTTTGATTTAATTTACTTACTTTTTTAACTGGAATCAGTCGTAGAAGGTATCAAGCTTTACCATTATTACTTAATAATAAATAGTATATTCTCACTTCACACAAAAATTATCTCATATGCTTGATTTTTTCCATAATCTTCATACAAAAATGCTTTAATTATTTTGGTCATATCTTTTTAATAATTCGGTTATGAAGACAACTAAAAAAAGGATAATGTTAGAAAACGTTTTTTAAACAAAATAATATTTGGCTTTCTCCAGAAAAAAGATATCCTTTAACTTTTTATGTATTATAAAGAGCTATTCTGTTCTTGCAATAATTTAATAAAAATTAAGATATTTAAAACAAATAAATAATTAATTATATAATAATTATTAAAAGGTAAAAAAACTTACTTAGAAAACGTTGCAACGCCTAAACATGGGTTCAAGTGCTGCCTGTCGAAATAGGTTTATAATAATCTAATTATAAAACAAATTTTTAACAAGGCTGCCTTAAAAATGTAAAAACTTTTTAATAAAAATGACTGATTATCTGACTAAATATATAACAAACTTTTTATTAAAAATATCTGATGATCTGACTTTGAAATTACTTTTGTAAAATTAATTGACTGGTAAAAGATACACCTTTATGTTTCATAACCAGGTAATAAAATAAAAATAGTAAATGAAATGTTTGGGCACATAATGAGTTTTTATAGTCTATTTGTTTTCTAGGAATATAATTTTAAACAAATATTTTTTTTACCAGAATAAAGATATTTAATAAATGTTTTAAGAAACCTAAACTTTTTATATATTCTGAATAGCTATTATGCTCTTGCAATAAGAAAATTAAAATTAAGATTACTTTAAAGGAAATAAATTATATATGAATTATTTAATATAAAATAATGATTAAAAGTTAAAGAAATAACTTAATAAGAAAAGGTTGCAACTCCTAAACAGAGGTTTAAGGGCTTTTGGTCAAAATTATTTTATAATAATCTAATCATAAAATGAGTTATAGGGCTACCAGACGTAAACGTATCCCTTGGACGCGCCTGGAAAATGTGAAAAACATTTTATTTAAAATTACCGATATACTGAATTTGGGGGAATTTTTTATTGATTTTCAGGTTTTTTTAATTAAAAAGTCATTCTGGATATATTTTCAAAAAAAATGTTATATAGTTTACTTAGATATTAAAATATTATAATATACATATTTCTTATTTTAATTATTTAAAATGACGGCTGTACGCTAAATTTATGTAGAGAGGTCGGAGAGAGACTTCTTAATCGGCGGGCACAAAATTGGTTCTAGTGATTTGAAAATCAAAAATTATTTTTTTGTGTTAAATAATGTTATAATTTGTCGGTAAACCTAAAAGAAGTAAAAAAATTAAATAAATCCGAGGAATACAATACTTGAAAAAAAAATAAAATCACTTTCTGGCTCAATTTTTTATGTTTTTTGATTTAAAAAAATATTTTTAAAAAATGGGATTTTTGAGGTTCACACAGAATGTACTGTTGTTAAAAATGTGTTTGCAAAATACCAGGAAGATGGATCAAAACCATTTTGAGTTAACGTGCACACCACTTTAAAAATAATGTTTTAAGAAAAACGCGTTTAAAATTTGAATAGGTACATAAGAATTTATTGATTATAGTGACTTACCGACTCTGAAATATAAGAAATACTGAAAATTATTTTCTAAGAAAAAATATGGAACGTGTTCTTAAAGAACTATACTAACACATTATGAAAAAAATGACATTTTACAGGTATCTCCCCCTTAAGATTACTTTTGTAAAATGAATTGACTAGCAAAAGATACACTTTTGGGTATCATAACCAAGTCCGGAAATAAAATTAGTAAATGAATTGTTTAGCCATGTAATAAGTTTTTATAGTTTATTTGTTTTCTGGGAATATAAATTTAAACAAAATATTATTTGGCTTTTTTTCCAAAATAAAGATATTTAATAAATAATTCAAGAGGTATCTTCTCCCTTAAGATTACTTTTGTAAAATTAATTGACTGGCAAAAGATACACTTTTAGGAATCATAACCAAGTCAGAGAATAAAATTAGTAAATAAATTGTTTAGCTATATAATAAGTTTTTTATAAATTGAAGATATGTTCTTTAGTTCGCCGGATTCATTTATTGGATGGTATTTATTTAGGTACACACCAAAAATAAAATTGAAAGTACTAAAAAGCAATAAAATTTAAAGAAGTAAAAAGATAATTAAAAAATCGACGTTTTGGTGGCAAATCTGCCACCGTTGTGAAGAATAAATGGAATAAAAATAATAAAAATAAAAATTAATCATAATTAATTTAAGAAACTTAAACTTTTTATATATTATAAAACGCTACCTGCTCTTGCAATCATATAATAAATACTATTACTTTTAAAGAAACAAATAAATTATTAATAATAAGTTGTCTACATTTTTAAGGCGCATGCAAGGGATTACTACATATTTGGCACGTTTGCTGAAAACTTATTTTATGGTGGGATTATTATAACATAATTTTGATCGGAATCCCTTGAAGCTTTGTTAAGGGGTGGCAACTTGTAAGTAAGTAACCAGTAGTTTTTTTGCCTTTTAATAATTATTTTATATAAAATAATGTATTAATCATTTATTTCTTTTAAAGTAATCTTTATCTTTAATATATTATTGCAAGAGCAAAATAGCTCATCATAATATATAAAAACTTAAAATGTCCTAAAATATTTATTAAATATCTTTATCCTGGAGAAAAGCCAAATAATATTTTGAAAAAATTTGTATTCACTGAAAACAAATAAACTATAAAAAAGTTTTTGGTGTAACCGTTATTATTTTCTGTTTTTAATACATTCTATAGGGTGATTAAAAATTTAAAAAAATATATATTTTTAGTTGCCCTGTTTGGTGTGCTATTAAAGCGGATGTATCTCATTTGAAAATAAATTTTACCTTTTCTAACTTTTAGCATAATAATCGTATTTTATAATTATAATGTAATAACTCTCTTACGAGAGCACATCATACAGGAAGACTAAAAATTATTATTTTTAAAAAACCTGTAATCACCCTGTAGGATGGAATGTTAACAGTAAATATTAACAGTTACGCCAAAGTTATGGCTTTACCTTTCCTTAATAAGTTTCTTTTTTAATTGGCCTGATAACTACATTTTTAAAAGAAATATGGTCATTTAAATTAAAGCATTTTTGTCTTTAAGCTTAGGAAATAATCGAGCATATGCGATAATTTTTGTTAAGAGTGTATCTAAATAAATTAAACACTAAAGGTTATTAAACCATGTACATATTACATGTTTCTAGAAAAACTACCCAAATGATTTGCGCTCCTAATATTGCATTACCTCTTGAGCTATGTGTGTTTAAATAATATTTTAAATACCTACAGAATCCCATTATAACCCAAAAAGGCAGTAATAGTTATATTATTACTTGTTTTTTGTTGTATTAGGTAGAAGTAAATTGGTATAATACGTAAAAAATACTTAATAGTATTAAGTATTAACTACAACAAATTAAAATAATTATATATCACTTTTAGACTAACTTATTGTTAGAATTATTATGAAAGTACCACTATTTTAAAAATATAATTTTAAATTATCCATAATTATACTCATCGTAAATATAAGTAATAATCATTTTATTGCTCTAAAGTTTAACTGATGCCAAATATCTTACTATAAATTGATTATAAAATAAATTTAACGTGAAATTAACTATTTGTACTCTGACTACAAAAAATATGTGTTCAAACTATACAAAACTTTATTGTCAACGTTCAGTTTATATCCAACCGTCGAACAGTGATATTTTTCTTATAAGATTTTGCTTTTCATGTTATTTATCGTGGACCCGGTACAGCCACTTTGATAAGTCCTGTAAGACAGGCGAAACCAGTCAGTGGAGAGGGTCCAGGTGAATGACACGAAAAGCTGAAGTTTTTCTCCTAACTTAATAATATCCCAGAAGCAATGAAGCAATAGAGAATTATTGCACAGTCAAATATAGCCAGGCACTAATAATACCGGCCTTATTTTGACATCTGAACTTGCGCAGATGCAAAGTAGGATAAGTACTCCCTTAATAAGTATAGTGCCTGGCTTTATTTATGTCGGTTTTAGGTCGTGCCCTATTTTGTTCTTATTTTAACTTCGGAACTGTTCGTGTAACCGAACTGCCGACCACAAAATCGAAAAGTTTTTAGAAGTAAAACTATTGCTTTTTAAAATGTATTTTTGTAATTGTGTTAAACAAATCCCTACAACACAAAACAATAATTAAAATCCACTAAAAGTTTTCCCCTTTTTTTTAGGTTAATGGTACTGTCAACATGATTTGCAATAATTCTAAATTATGGGTACAAGCACTATTTAAATAAGGCCGGTACTAATAATTCCCGAGCTTAATAAGGCAACTTGCAATAATTCTCTAATATCAAAATTAGTTTAGGATTAAACAAAAATTAATGTTTATTTTTAATGTAACCGATTTAAAATAAAATAAAGAATAGTTAGAGTATCTAAGAAATGCTATAATATGTTTATTTTGTGTAAGCAATGCATCAAAGCAAGTATTGAATGGGATCCTTTTAAATATATCCATGATATATATCTTATCACTACATGTAGTTGCTCCTATTCATGCATAAGTTAGTGTTAAACTGAATATATTAGGGTTAGGTTAAAACTACTTTTTTGTGTGTTGAACTGTCAGTCACTTTTTTTATTTTATGTAACATTTACGCAAGAGAGACTAAAACCTAAGTCACATTATTGTAAGTAACCCCGTTAATACTGTTGAATCCCAAAATATTTACAAAATTTGAATTAGTTACATACTAACTTTGGGCTTAGATAACAATCCGGCTAGACGCTAAACTCTAATACATCACTTCCTAACCCTTGTAAACCCTCATTATTTATAAGATGCCTATCCACTTAATTTCCTACAAGTTTAACTATCCTTAACTGTGATCGTCATTTGTTTGATTAGTTCTCGGTAAATTACAACACATAAATAATCTTGGCATTTTTTATTTTTAAATGTTTCTTTAAACTGAAAACTGTCCTAGAAAAGATCAAGATTAAGCATTATTACTTATGGAGTAAGTGCCCGTAAGAGGCAGACCTTTATCATTTTGTAAAAGCTAAAAGTTTGTCAGCATGCTCCCAACATAGGTAGAAGCGATGGTAGACTATAAAGTTTAACTCATAGTGGCTTTGGCAGATACCACGTACCAAAGGTTAATTAACTGAAACATAACTTTCCTCATTTTGTCAGAGCTGAATTTTATATAAGTAACTTCGGTACCTATTAGAAGATATTATCCCAGTCGGCAGACAGTGAAGACAGTTTCAACCCCTTGGCAGACAAACATTTTTGTGTGGCTCCATATTCCGATGTTCAATATTCTTGTTATTTAACAAGATATGACAAAAAGTTTTTATAGAAATTGTAGGGTTTCTTTAAACGCATGTCACAGAAATATTTTTATGTAAGTATACATAGTATTCCAAAAAACAATTTTTGAAGAAACTATCCTCACAGCAATAACTTTTTGTTGTGACACTCTCTATATATCAAAATATTTTTATAAAATGCCTTATTGGAATCCTATATGAGACTTCCTCGGACCATTAGGCCACCCAAAGGGTTTGTCTGCCAAAGGGTTGGAATTGTCAAAACTGTTTGGCGACTAAGAAAATATCTTCTATTAGGTAGACATGTAACATAATATAAAATTCAGCTTTACAAGATAACAAAATATACGTTTTAATTTATCAACCTATGGTACGTGGTACCTGCCAAAGCCACTATGAGTCAAACTGCAATCGCTTCTACCTATGTTGGGAGCATGCGCTGACAAACTATCAGCTTTTACAAAATAACGAGGGTCTGCCGCTTACGGGCTTATGGACTATTAATAATAAATATAATAAGTATATTCTTAACAAGCAAACGAAATTATTAACCAACCGTAGACCAGAGTTGGGTCGTATTGAAATTCTCAGTATTCTGAATAGTATTCAGAATACATTTTGCCGCTATTTGAATAGTATTCGAATACATTTGTGTGTTTGGTATTCGGTATTCGGCGGAATACTTTTTGGTTTGTATTCGAGATTCTGTATATGATTCGAATACTTTAAATAATATTCAAATACCGGCGTTCCGAGTATTCGAATACCGAAATGTGTAAGCAGTATTCGAATACCAAAATTGTCATGATTAGAATACCAAAAGGAAAGGAAAATATAAAAAAATGAGTTGAGGACCTATTTTTTTTTGTTTTCAATTTTTTTATTATAGGTTTCATTTTTTTAGTATTCGAATGTTTTCGTTTTTAGTATTTAAATTCCGATTTCGGGTGTTCATGAATACCGATTGTTTGAATATTTATTTTCGCCCAAGTATTTAAATATTCGGTATTCGAATACTTTCTTTTTCCGGTATTCGTATTCGAATACCGATTTTCAGTATTCGACCCAACTTTGCCGTAGACTCGTTTCAAACTATTTGATTTTGATCAGCACGGTGTAGGTCATATCATGCAACTCTACAAAAATCTTTTGCAAAATTTCAACAGCAAATAAACATGGTAGCCTATTGAGTGTCACGCCCACTATTAACAGTGTGAAAAACAAAGCGTAAAATAAATACTTAACAAAAATAAGTATCATTGAAAGCTAAAAATACTTCGGAACTGGCGTATGGTGGGTGATCTTAAATAACTCAAAAGGAAAAACCTGGCTAGTGACCGATGCACTAAAAAACACCCTTCCAGTGCAAGGAAAAAGCAAGCAGTAAGGAAATATAGCTCCTCATGAGGTCTCTCTAATTAGGCACTATTTTTGATTAAATTTAATTTTAACAATTTAAACAAGAAAAGATTTGTCTTTATTTTTCTATATCTGTTTTGCAAATTAAAGTGGAAAGGAAAAAATTCTTACTCTACCAATTTATCAAAATGTCTAATCAATATTTTAATTAACGTTTTAATGTCTATTAGTTATTTATTGCCACTTATTAATAAGTAATGGATTCATTACGGTATGTATCAGGATCACGTATGCAACGATTTTACAAAATGTTTTTTTTAAGTAACTTTGATTTGGCTTATTAGAAAATACGAAATTCGGCGTGTTACCTTACCTTATAAACATCTAAAAATATACTATAGTCTAATACACTTTAGATGTCAAATTGTAATTGAAATCAATACTATCACAATATTATTAACCGTGCAAGGATAACTTTGGGTTCTTAAGCTGTTGAACAATTTTGTCTTCTTTTTAAATGCAAAATTACTTAGCCCTTTTTGACCATGAAACATAAAAATTAGGAACATTTAGAAAATTAGGCAATATTTGTATCAAGCCATGCTAAGATACATCACCCTTTAACACTTATTAACCCTTGTAAACCCTCATTATTTATAAGACACCGCTTCAGTTCATTTGCTACCAAATTTAATTATCCTTTGATGTGATCCTCTTTTGTCTGGTTAGACCCTCTAAAATGACAGTAAATAGAAATTTTGATTGGCTTATAATACTAGGTTAAAATCTTGCCAAAAATTTACAGTTAAAAATATTTTTCGTAACTTAAGGTTGCCTCCCGGGGATAATAAAATAACCCCCTACCCCGAAAAAAAAACATTTCTGAATTTAACACTGGTGTTTTGTTAGGTGCAAAAGCAGGCATTTTTCTTTATGCCGTCTGCGCATTTTTAGTCACGTGATTTCGCCGTAGCCGCCATGTTGCCCCTTAGATGAAAAGTGTAGACTAAATAATAGCCTGTTGTTAATTTTTTTCTTTTGTCATAACATTTTTTTTTATATTTTGACCAGATAAAAAAAAAATAAAAAAATGCCCAACAGCCCAGCACGAATACCTAATTTATAGGCTTTGTATGTATCCCAAATTAAATGCCCTCTGGAATATTGTTCTTATATCTGGAGAATGGCGCCCCCACAACACTGAGTATTTTTTTATATTCCATTTGAAGAGCTGTTCGGTTTTTTTAGGTACTTTCACGGATTCGGCTTCGAGGAATTGTCCAGTAAAATTTCCCTTGCAGCTCCCAAGGAAATTTTATGTAAAAAAAAATACTTTTAAGGTGTTTGTCGATATAACTTTTAACGATTATTATTTTTGACTACTCTGTTTTTATTAATCATCAAAATATCCACACCGTCTACTAATACAGTAGTTTTTCTCGATGAGGAATCCAACGCCAATTCATATCAAAGGTTTTTGTTTAGAAAAAAATTATGGTTAAGTAATGGCTTGCAAACGTCATTTTTAATATAAAATTTAAAAAGAGTTAAAACCGGTTGAATATAGGTATAGAACACTAAACTATATTTAAAATTTTAGGCAGAATCCAAAAATAAATGATAAATAGGGTGTTTTATTTAAAATAAGAAAAAAATGACTTTGTATAAGCTTTTTAACAAAACAGGTGATCGGACATGTTTAACCATTAAAATGGATATAAATATAATATTATTAATTTACTTTATTATGTTGAACACGCGTTTTTCAGCCTTGTGCGTGAATAGCTGTGTGTTTTCCTATCATCTTTATCAAAAAGTCTTTCTTTTCGCCAGATTAAAACGTTTATTATGGCATCAGAAGAGCCATTAACATGTAAAATAAAAAGACGTGTGTATAATTAAAATATTATGGTTGGAATTTAAGATTTCTTCTCCTTCCACTGTGCACCTACTATCGGGTGTGCAATTAAGGTATGAAAATACTAAGCTTAGCGTCAAAAACAGTTCTTCACTTATTCCGAAAAAAGTTTTACATGGCGCTTTCTTCACTAATCACCACTAACAAAAAGTATGTTAAACCATCAAGGGCACTACTTAAACTCACAAATCGAGTTTTAAAACACTTAGTACGTATAAATCTATACAAATTCATGGCTGTATTGAAACTTGAACAGTAGTTTAAACCGTTTCAATACCCAAAATCCGTAACGGAATCAAACCTTCTTTCGACTTTGTTTACGTTAAGCAGCGTCCCCATCGGTAGTTAAAATCGCCAATATTAGTGGAATTTTCGATAATTTTTAAATAGTATTGTTTCTTTTTCTTTACTTAGTTAGATTTAAAGCACTATTTCAATTATTATAGTAGTAAATTTAGTAGTTGAGGAAGAGAATAACCTAACTGATATAGGTTTATATCCGTGTTAGTTCTAGTTAAGTGCTTCTATATAAAATAAACATTGCTACACTAAACCTTTAAAGCCAATAATGAATTACAAACATGATTTTTGTAAAGGCGTTCCGCAAAGATCTTTCTTGTGGATATGAATACTTATTTCATATCAGAAATATTTAACTTAAAAAAATAATAAATAATTTTCTAAAACAGCCCCATATAAGTTTATATGTTGTTATCAAAATTCTTAGCCAATGTTATTAAGTCGACTATATTAAACCAACCGAGGACTACAAGCCTAAAATAATTAAATTTTGGATCGAATTGAACGAACGATATTTTAAAGATAATAGGGTAAAATAGGAAATTAAAGTGCTGCGTATTGTGCTCCCTAATTTTGTAAATATTTTTAGTAAGAAGTGCGAATGTATACTGGGTTAGTCAAAGTATCTTAACTCTTAAATATCTTTAAAACCGCTAATGCAACATTTACCTTATTTGATTTTTTTTGGTTTTGGACATGTAAAATTGAATAGTAGTATCGACACTGTTTGCCAGATTTTCCAGTTTTGTGCTTCACGTATTTTTTATATTTTTTAAATAGAATGCCCCATTTATTTTTATTTTATTAAATTGGGCGCATCAATTAGGTAGGTTTTTAAATTTTTAAAATTTGGTCCCCATAAGTAGCCGAGATATGATACACTAGACTTTTAACAAAAAGGACGTAGGGTTGGGGCCTAAATATCTTTAAAACCGATAAAGCTATAATTACAAAATTCACTATGTGGGGGTGTTTGGGCTTGCCCAATTTATCAGTGATCAGCATTGTTGCGATTTTTTTATAAAATTGCGGTGTTTTTATAGCTGGGTAACTGGTAAAATGGAATTTTAAAAATTTGAAATTATACTTAAGTTGGCACGCTCTTTTAATTTAAAATAAATAGGGCATTCCATCAGGAATACCAAAGATATTATGTCTACCACAAAAATGAAAAATCTCCTAGCAATAACACTGTTTAATTCTACTTGCCTAGAAACTTTTAAATCCTGAAATTTGTAAACGCAACTTAAGAGGTTTAAGAGATATGTGAGCGCATTTGAACTTGTTACTTAAAATATGTAAGCAGCTAGTAAAAATGGAATTTAAAAAATTTGTGGACTTATAAAATTTTGCCTGCCCAATTTATTGAAATAAAGATAAATGAGGTATTCCAAAAAAAAGAAACAAAAAATATATATGTAGCACAAACTAGGATATCTGGCACCAGTGCCGATATTACTATTAAATTCTTCATGTCGGATACCTTTCAGATACTAAATTTGGTAAATGTAGCTTTAGCGGTTTTAAAGAGATTTGCAAGTTGCAGTCCTTTTTTTAACACAGTATACACGAAATGTATTTTTGGTGTATCATGTTTTCTTGTGTTATAACTGTTACTATTAAAATATCTCCAATAATACGGAGTTTTAAACTTTACTGCAAATATTTATAAAGCGTGTTTTTTAGGTCAAAATATACATATTTTTTGAACTATTTTAATAATATTTTAAACTGTGGTTATATTTTGGCATTAAATCTTAAAAAACTGTACACATCTTTGTAACTTTATGCAGTGTAAATTGTCTGTTCTAAAAAATATAAAATTCCATTTTTGTAGGAGGATATTAAAGAGGGCAAATATTGACTGTGACTGCTTGATTAAGTAAAGTTTATTTACATTGTTAAATAATTTGGTCTTAATTATCCCCATTGTATTTATCATTGTTGAAATTTTTTTGTGGGGCGGAGGGGGCAACTAACGATGGCTGTAGCATTAAAAAAGGTACATTTTAAAACATATACTTATAGGAGTTTAAGGAAAGCAAAAGCTTTTATTTTGACCTTAAACATATGTTAAATATTAAACGATCAAAAATTGTATAAAAACATGCATTATTAGTAAAATTTTGCGGTAAAGGCAGCCCAGTATTCTGTATTGTGTATCGATTGTACAAATCAAATACATAAGACAATTTATTTTAATATGTAAGCTCATGGCAAAAATATATATTTTTATATCATATTTCCTAATTTAAAACAAAAAAATTGGGCATAAACATAAACGTATTTAGAGACTTAGATTTTCTATAGGCCGCAAGCATGGAGATAAATATTAAATACATGTATATTTCTATTTATCTATTCTGTAAAACATAGTTTTTCAGGATGTTTGTAATTTTATAGGTATAAAAAAGTGCTCTTTCGTTAAAAATAGCTATATTTTAAAGCTACGTATTTGACAAACCTGCATTCGAAGTTATATACATATAAAATTTTTTACATACATTTTCTTTATATCTCTTTATGCCTTATTTAAATGCGAATGTGAATATTTCGGATATTTTTGATAAATAAATATATTTTTCCGATACATACGTGTTTCGTATATTGCTGATGGAAAGGGTAAAAGCCGTCGCTTTAGTAGGAGATTTTAAGAAATAAAAGTAAAATAAAAATGTTTTGGAAATTTTAATTATTTGTAAATCTACATAGGTAAATTATATTTTACTCAATACAGTTATTTTTCTTACAAGTGCGCAAAGCGATCATCTCCTGCACGCAAAAGTAGTTAGACGAACGACGCAAAGCGTAAGATTGCAAGTAAAAAGCCATTTTATTATTTTGTATCAAAAAACGTATCTGAAAATTTATAATATTTATTGGTTGTTAACGGAAAAAATCAACATTTCTTTAGATTTTTTCACTTTCTGGTTTCTGAAATACAAAAAAATACATTCTTTAAACTGTAAATTGCTTTGGCAATAACTTTAGAACAAATAAAATTATCAATAGGCGAATTTCCAAAGCCTTAGATTTTTAAAAATATTTTTTTATATTATCTTAACCATTTTTTTATGTTATTTTAATAGCACAAAAAAATGCCAATTTTTTGATAAAGGTCAACTTTGATATTTTAATGGAAGACCCTGTATATGTTTACATATTATTAGGATTTAATCTTACTTAAAAAACTTTAACTTAATTATTGAATATTTTAAAAATGGAATTGACATCCAAATAATTAACTGTGTGCTGTGATATCTCAAAGAACCAACAATAATTAACGTATACTGTGTTATACATTTTTGATATGAAATTTAGAGTCATTTTTTTAATATAGCGAGTATTCCTTAAAAAACACTTGACAATGAAAATTATGTTTTTGACACATCACTAATGCTATCGATTAAATAAGCGAATTCAATTAAATATATTTTTTTTAAGTTAATTCTTGTATCTTCTACAGAAGCAAAGATGTTTCGTATATAAATAGACAGTGTGCCCAGAATAGGTGTTGCAAAATTTTTTTGAATTTTTAATCGGTATTTTGATAAACTAACTAGAACTAACCAAAACTGATTGCAGGTCTAAAAATTTAAAAATACCTAAGAGAAAAGTAGTTTTATTTTTAAAAATAGTACAATATTTTATAAGTAAATGGTGTAAACCAGCGTTTCTTAACCTGTGGTCCCCGAACCCCTGGGGTCCGCGAACATATGTTAGGGGGTCCGCGGTCTTATATATGGACGTTTAAATTATTAAATAAATGTCAGCGATCACGCACGCATCGGTATGTATTTCAATAAATTGTCCTAATTTAATTGTGTTTTTTATTAAGGGGTCCTTAAAATTGTGCTGGATTTTCTAGAGGCTCCAAGAACTAAAAAAGGTTAAGAAACTCTGGTGTAGATGATTGAATTTAAAGTTTAAGCATCAATAAAAAAACTTATCTTTTCAGTTTTTTTACATGTTAAGCATTAACCCATAAATACTTTACACGACAAGGAAAATTTTACAAAAATCTTTTATATATTTTTATTTTCTTTTTAATTTTGCTGCTTCTTATCTAGTTATTAAGTTTAAATGCGTCATAACAACGATTGTTCTTTCTACTTAATGCTTTAACTTTAGTTTTGGTATTTTTTATATTTTTACTTATAACTTGCCCTGTATAATCGTAATCGGAATTTTTAAGTTTTAGACTATACGACCAGATTTCCCAAAAGGGCCGATTTAAAATTCAAAAATGTTAAGTCCATTTATCTTCCTATAAAACCTATCTTTGAACACATAGTTTATTTTTTGTTTTTTAACTAAAATAGCTCAAAAACTGACTGAATAAATGCTTAATATTTTTTAAATTTAGATAGAAGAGTTAATCAGCTTAAATTACAAAGAGAACAAGAATTTTACGCAAAAAAGCGTCAATTAGCAGAGTGACAAATATGAAAGCAGACTACCCAGTCTAAGTTATTAAAATAAAAAATTAGGTTAATTAATCTCACAAACTGCGCCCGCTAATTTGAGTTTTGTAATCCGTGACTCGGTTTAGTCGCGATTCTGATAATCCAAAATAAAGCATAACGAAGTGAAACGGAAATCTCGCATCTCGGGATGACATCTGGTAATGTAGATGCAAATGAAGTCTTGTAAAACGTAACAGATGGGTTTGTTAAATCTATGGAGCTGTAAATGCTCGGTTTTAAAGTTAATTGAAGTTTTAAAGGTTTAAAGAACAGTTATCTCTTATAAGTCATACAGGGTTATTTGTAAGTTAGTACTTTTCTTTTAATACTGTATAGAATGAAAGAAAATCAAAACATTTTTCAAATAAAATTATGCCCGCAATTGCTTTCTCTTTAAGATACAGAATGATAAAGTTTTAAGAAATTAAAATGCATTTCTATTATAACTGTCCTACCCCTCTAGATATTTCTACAAAATTTAGTCCACTTCGTATTTTTTTTTTTTTTTTAATTTTTATCATTGGTTGTCAAACAAGATATGTTTAGATTTTTTCAAAAAAAAAAAGTACGCTACTCTTTTTCTATGAATTAATGTAATTTTTAAAATACTTATTTACTTTAAAGTTAATTTGGTTTATAATATTTTTTGTACAACGACCGGTTTTCGATTAAAAAAATAAAAGCCATTTTGATGCATGGCAAAATCGCTTAAATCTGATGTGGGGTTTTGTATGTATAATTCGTTTATATGTAATTTTTATTTAAAAGTTTTAAATACTTACATCATTCATACATTTATTAAATAATAATTAAAATTTGACCCTACTTTAATACAAACTAGAAAAAAACTAATTTTACATACAAAACACCACATCAGATTTTAGCGATTTTGCCATGCATCAAAACGACTTTTATTTCTTTAAACAAAAACCTTTTATTGTACAAAAATAAATTTAAAGACCTAATTAGCTTTTAAGTAAAGTAAGCTTTTAAACGTTATTATTAATTTGATGAAAAACGAGCTGCGTAATATTTTTTCTTGAAAAAATTCAGTACAAATGTTGTTCAAACGCCACTGGTAGATTTTTTTAAAACACTTTTAAACCAAAAAATGTAATGTAATGATCATGAGAAGTGTTTCAAATTTTGTGAAAATATCTGGAGTTGTATAAAAGTTATGATAAAAAGGCATGTTTTTCTTAAAACTTTAACACCTGGTATCTCGGAAAGAAAAGATTACCGGGCATAATTTATTTGAAAATTTTCTTTTTTACATTTTACGGCTGTCCGTGGATGGATGGGGTTAACAAGAGGACAAAAAAATTTTACTTTACTTTTACTTAGCTTGACAAAAATGCTTTGTAAATTTTTGAGGGCATGAAAAGTGCTTTTGAATGTTTTCGAATTAATTTGCCCCACTTTTCTCTATCAGCGTCAAATCGGGCTCGATGCGGTTATGTGTGGCTCGACCGTTATTCGTATTTGTTGCCCTTGCGTTGACAGACTGAATTTACTTAACTTTAACAAACTGTTAAAATGCTTACTTTACAGTTGTTGCGTTACAAATGGTAACTACTATAAAACATACTTAAATGATTTTTAGGTTTTGCCTAATATACTACCTAATTTTCTTTAAATTTTTAACAATAAATATAGGTGTATTTTGGTGTATGTATGTTATAAACCAATTATTACCAAATATTAAGTAAGTATTTAATATGCACTTGTCGCAGAAATTAAAGAAACAAAAAAACAATTTTTGGGTGATTTTCAATAGGCTGTATTTTATCAAAAAATGATCGTACAGGAAGTAAAAAAATGAATCTTTTAAAGCTTAAAAAATTTGGTTTTAAATTTTTTGATAAAATATTTTTAGGGGCTACGGTTCTAAAGCAATCCTTGAGATGTTTTATTGCGTTTCAACAAACAGCTGTACAGAGAACGCAATAAAACGTGTTGATCACGGTTTAAAATCTTGCATGTGTAACAAGGACAGAATGTTATTTCTGAAGCTACTAACTTTATATGTATACAGGATGTTTCGAAATTGTGGTAAATAAATTTAAGGACGTATTTCTGAGCCAATTTTATGAAAAAAGTTTGGAAATGCTTTGTTTCTTAGATACAGTGCCCTAAAATTTAAAAAGAAAATTGGGCTTTAATAATAAATTCGTTATACCCTATCCGATTTTCATAAAATTTGGCTGTGGTATTTAGTAAAATAAGAAGTTAATGAAGCCTTAAATTAACTTCAGTTAGTGAGACTAGTGGTGGAGTGTGCTTCCTTGCAACTTTTATACCTAATTACATTGCATTTATGACTTGTCTAACAAATTTTACTAAAAAAAGTAGTTTAGAAATTTTTAGGTATTTAAAAAGTTTAACATTCTATATCTTGCGAACGAAAAATTTGTGAACCCCTGTTTATATGAACTTTTTTCATTAAATGTCTCAGGAATACGCCCTTAAAATTTCTAACCGCATTTAGGAAACACCCTGTATAGTGGGGAAGATCATTTATCCGTGATGGAGTTGGGTGCGGTAAAGCGTAAAACTACTCAGCCAGGAGGGAGGCATTGGGAGAAACCACTCTTAAAGCGCAATTAAGTATAACAAATTGTATTTGCAACTCAAAAAGGCTTTTAAATAAACGAAACAAATAAAACTGGGTTTTCTGTCATGACTTGGTGAATTTTGATTGTAAAATTTTAATATAGCTCCTAAAAAACCGAATTATACACCTTATGCTCACAGGAGCATATTTACATATGTGCCTAATTTGCAAGTTAATTGTATTCGGACACCTTTGGCTTGGATGCAAATAAGTCACAGGAAGCAGACACACAAACAATGTACTGTCACGCTTAAATATTCCTTTGAGGTCGACTTCGTCGGTTTGAGGATGCAATAAGAGATTTATGCATTTAATTAATGCAAATGCTTTTTGAGTCAAAGGAAAGTTATTTTATTTAAAATAATCTGCTTTATATAAATTTGTTGCAGATAATTTATTGATACAGAAGCAATGTTATATTTTACGCTACATGCGTTTAAAGTAACCTTTAACAAAGAATACAAATCCATAAAACCTCACAAGTGAGATTTTAGCGTACCCTGAAATTTTAGTACCTACCCTGACCACCAGATGGTGAAACTAGTCCAATCGACCAATAAACACTCGACATGGGTGGCACCGACCAATTTTCTGATTGGTTTGGTGCCACCTTTGCTATCTGGTGGTCAGGGTAGGTACTAAAATTTTAGGGTACGCTGAAATCTCACTTGTGACTTCTATGGATTTGTATTCTTTGCCGCCAAATAATATTAATTATATAGGGTGTTTCAAAAAGTTTTGTACAAAATGCTACCATAACACAATTAACCTTAGTCGAAAAATTAATTGCTTGCGGAATACAGTGTGTCAAAGTTTTTTTAAATTATTTTAGTTAACTAATGGTACACCGAGAAATCACAGATTGGTTGTATTAAATAACTTAATATTTGAAAACGGTTACTCGGTAAAATTTTAAGGAACTATTATATTTTTTGTGTAAAGCACATGGGAAAGTTAACTATTTTATTTAGATATTACACTCAGAGAAGCACAAAACAGTTGCGACGTTTTAGAGAACTCCAAATAAATAAAGGTACTTTGTGTCCTGTTAACAAATAAGAACAAACTTCTATATGTTCTAGGAAATGTATTCAAAATTAATTAAATTTTCGGTACTTGCACGAGCCTATTTGCATGAAAACAAATTAGTCTTGGAATTTAAAGGGAAAACAATGTTAAGGGTTGGAATTAATTTTAAGATGCAGAAAAGGGCCGTGTAAATTTATATTCGAAATAAATTCATTGAGGTTTTGTGTTTGTTTTGTTCATTTTAGTTCGTGGGTTTAAATTAGGATTAAAAATACCTTAATATAAATCAAAAACAATATACAAAGTGATTTTAACCTATGCCTATAAAATTAAAAAATAATTGCTAAAGACAAACACTGACTAAAGGTCTGACCACATAAACTGCACCAAACCCGTGCCGGGTCTGGGTTAACAATGGTAGGAAAAGTTGAGGCAGATTAATTCTAAACATTTTCCTAAGTTTTTATGTCCTTAAAATATTAAACATTTTTTTTTAATAATATAACTAGGGCTCCTTGTTTAACTAAAACCATTTTTTTACTTGCCTCTGTTTCTTTTTAATCCAAACTTTAAATGCAGATAAGACTGTGTTAAGCTTTTTTGTCACCGTTTATTATACGATTAGCTATCACTTAAAGCGTAGTAATACAGATTTATAGTATATTAATAACTTTCTTAATCTTATCAAAACTTTAAAAATCACAATAATCAAACTTCTGAATTATCAATAACATAGCATTTATTCCGTACTGCTTAATATATCAAAATCTACTACCTTAGTCCCGATGTTTTTCCATACGAAACCCAGCATAAATCAAAAACATACAGTGATTTTCTTTAATGTCCGTTCCTTTTGATTTTTTAAACAAACTAATTTTAAAACTTAAAACTTTTGGACATGAAATTATTGCATTAATACTCTATTTTAGAGTGAAATTGACCGATTAAAATTTCAAGATGGTGGCTGGGCAAATTAAAAGGAAAGGGGATCTTATAACACATTATTTTAAAGCTCCTGACGAGCACTTTATAATTCTAGAATATAAAGTTAACACCTTTACCTTATACAACATACACTTTTAAATTTGCCAAAATACCTCATTTGAATTGCCACATTTCCGAAATTAATGGTAGGTTTACATTTATTGCATGATAATTTATGTCAGACAGAAATTTTTGCTAATGTAAACGGTCAAAAATGTATTCTATTTTATTTTATTTTCTGTTTTTGGCTTTCACACGTAATATATTCTGCCATCGTCAAGTGGTTGTGGTCAAAATGTATGTCCGATAAAAAAAATTATTGTCAACATTAGCCAGAATTTCTGTCCGACATAAATATCATGCATTAAATCTCAGATGTACACCTTCCATAATAAAGTTAGATGTACTAAATGTGGTATTTTCCTAAAGGTCTTTAAAGATCTTTTTAAAGTGATATAATATACAGGGTCTGTTATTAAAAACTTTTTTCTCACCCTGTATATTATTACCATTAAAAAGATCTCGTATTGGGTAAAGGTATTGAGTTCTAAAGTACTAGTCAGGAGCTTTAAAATGATGTTCCACAAGACCCCCTTTGGCGCGCTTGTGGCGGCTTCGGTTGTATCGGCAAGCGTCGATCTCCGGAATTAAGCAGTGAAATGCGCGCCCATAATTTGGATGGGTGACCGGCACCAGCGGTGTTTTGGGCAACGGCACACGGTGTTCTGCTCGGGGATGCGGACCGAGCAACAACCATCCAATTTATGGAATGAATGGTGTGTGAATGGGAAGGAGTAGGGGTCAAGATACAATAAGCCTTCAGGCTGCAGTGCACCACCTAGGGGGCGGTCGTCGGACCTGGGTGGGATGACCCCGAAAGGGTGAAAAAAAAAAGACCCCCATTTTACATTTGATTTTATAACAAGATGGCGCCCAGCCTCCATCTTGAAAGTTTTATCTGTCAATTTTACTCTAAAAGATAATATTTATGCATCAATTTCGTATCCCAAAGTTTTACTGTTTTAAATTGATCCGTTCAAGAAATTAAAAAGGGGTGACATTAAAGAAATGCACTGTATATCTTACAAAACTAAGTAAGTCAGCATAACAATATGGCTCTGCGGCTAGTAATTAAAAATTGTCAACAATATATCAAGCAAATCAGGTACGACAATTTTATTAAATGCATTTTTTCTTGGTCTAGGTTTTTCGAGACTATGTAAGTTTTGGAATATGCTTTTTAAATTTTCTTTCCCAATCTTTTTAGCACATAAATTTTTTGTCCGGGACCCTGATTATAACATTAATGTTTTTACCAAATTCAAAATCCAATGGAGTTGTTGTAAGGTCAGCTCATAGAGCATTTTACTTCAGTTCAATAAATATTGAATAAAAATCTTTTTTATTTTGTTGAGTAAACTAAAGTCAAAAAATATTTTGGAAACTTTTATTACGCTACTGGAAAATTGTGAGTTAAATATTAAATTACCCCGCCGTCTCCTACATTTCACAAGCAAAAAGCACGGCTGAGCTACGCTGCGGGCCCGTTGCGGTTATGTCTAGCCAGACCTTAATAGTGTAAAAAAGTAACTAAAATATTTTTAGTTAGAGGGATATAAGCAATTATTTTAAATAAAAAAGACCGTAAATTAATAATGACATATAGTAAAAACAAAGTACTTACCTATGTTTTAAGTCAGATATATGTAATTTGGTGTGATAATTAATTATAAGCTATAATTTTAATTATTAATGTGTAAAACTAAACGTACACTACGACGAAGTAAAGTACTAACAGACATACCATACATTATCATACTTCGTTTAAATATAAGTAAATATGTTATACTTTTTTTTTTCATTTTTAGTCTTGATTTGATCTTAGCATTAATTTTTCAAGATTTACTAAAATAACCTTTAGAAAGATCTTATCCTAAATGTAAACTTGGTTAGGTTAGGTTAGGATACCTCAAAAATGCTTTACAGGACTTTGCCCTGGAGCTGTCTAAAAGTTAGGGTTTACTTAGAAACAAATAACTCCATAAAAATAAAGTCCAACGACTTTTTATGAAGATTTTTATTATGTTACCTTTTTTAAATAACTGTTTATTGGATATCTAAAAATACAATTTGTAAGAAAAATCGTTTACAAAGCAATTTTTTGATCAAACGATGTAAACGACTTAAAGCAAATAATTTACAAAAATTAAAACAAGCCTAATTTAAATGCTTACTTGTAAAGTGCAGGCCCTGACCAAGTTTTAGATTTACATTTTTGTTTGTTATACTTCTATGTTATTATTATTTCGTACCTTGTTTAATAATAAAAAAATGCTTAGTGTAATAAACTTTAAACGTTTTCTTTTATGTAAAATATTGTTTTCTTGCATTAATAAAGTCTAAATATTTCCATTTTCTTGAATAAATCCGAAGACTTTAAAGTGAATTCTTTTGACTTTTCCATTTTCTTTAACGCCAAAATATCGAAAAACCAAACCAAACGGAATTTCTAGTATCAAGTCCCGATGAATGCGCATTATTTTCCATTTTAAAGTTATTTCATCGTATTGCTCTTTTCATAGAAATAAAAATATAGCCCCTGTCACTGCAGCATATCTAAACGTTTTGTAAATATTTAGCGAAGTTACACCTAAAGAGACTTTTAAAAGTAAAATACTAAAATAGTTTTTTGTCGGCTACTTTATGAAGTATTTAAATTAAAAAAAAACCTTTTACATTTTTTTAGTGTGTTTGTTGTTAAATCCTTTTTGTTATAAATTTTGCTCAATCCTTATTTAATTTCGGTTTTATGATATTTTTATTTTAAAATTGAACAAATGTATAGAGGATGTAAAATTTTCAATAGTTTTACGGAGTATCTCGTAAACCATAAAAAATATTAAAATTCTATTTTTTTATTTTTTTTAAGGAATACAACTGTAGTAAAAATATTTCATGGCTATTGAGACCAATCTTAAAACTACAGGGTGATTTTTAAATATTGACCTTTTTACAACTTTCTTTAAGTCGTTTGCTATTACAATTATAAAAAACTTAATATGTTAATTATTATGTAGTTTTCTTTTTATAAAATATTATGGTGTAATTTCTTATTTTCTATGTTTAAAATTTTTTGTGAAAATTACCCAACTTATATATATATTTTTTTAAATAAAATACCCTTTATATTTTTATTCATAGTTATTAAGTCTTTGAGCTGAACCTATGTTAAATATAACACCCTGTGCATCGTACATAATTATGTATGTTATAAATAAAAATATCTAAGGGCTTTTACTAAAATACCACCACTTAATTTTTATTTTAATAAAGTTTGTTTTAAAAATTAAAGTATACAGGGTTATTTTTAAGTCGGTACTTTTCTTTTAACACTGTATGGAATTAAAGAAAACAAGAACAATTTTCAAATAAAATTATGTCTGAAAGCGTATACAAAATACAAGGTGTTAGGGTTTAAAAAAATGTTTTTTTGTAATAACTTGGTACACTTTTTATGATTATTACATTACATTTTTAGCTGTGAAAGTTTTTAAACAAATTTAACCAGTGGCGTTGAAACAAGATTTGAATACTTTTTTCAAAAAAAAGTGCGCCACTGGTTTTTATTTAAATCAAAAATATGTTTGATATTGTCATTAACTTTGGTGTTAATTTGGTATTTTAGGATTGTGTCGTACAACGAACTTTTTTGTTTAAAAAAATATAACCCATTTTGATGCATGGCAAAATCGCTAAAATCTAATATGGTGTTTAGTATGTAAAATTTGTTTTTGTCTTATTTAAATTAAAGTAGGGTTAAATACTTATTACTATCCAATAAATTTACAAATATTGTAAGTATTTGACCTTACTTTTATACAAATTGGACAAAAACGAATTTTACATACAGAACACCATATCGGATTTTCGCGATTGTGGCATTATTTTTTTATCTTTTTGACATCCCACGAAGGCATATGCCAAAATACCAGAGTACTGTGGGTGTCGGGTTATTAGATGTTTAACCCATCGTTCCCCCTGTTCCGTCAACGTCCAAGCACTGAAACATGCAGTTATGCATTTTACAGCACCTTTTAGACAACGCGGTAGTGCCACCACGGTCGTTATTTTAAATAACTACTACCTAAGTATGTCTTCCCCGCTGGGAATCAAACCGGCGACCTTTGGCTTCGAAGATCAAAGCTCTGTCTACTGCGTTACGGGGGACATGCATCAAAATGGTTTATATTTTTTTAAACAAGAACCGTTTGCTGTACAAAAAATATCAAAAGACCAAATCTACTTTAAAATAAATGAGTATTTTAAAAATAATAATAATTTAAATAAAAACCAGTGACATATTCTTTTGTGGAACTACACTGGTATTTTTTAAAAACTTTTACAGCAAAAAATGTAATCTAATGATCAAAAGATGTGTAGGTAATAATTTTTGTAAAAATATCTGAAGTGAAAAGAAAGTTATGATTAAAAATGCATTTTTTTCTTTAAAAAACGAAGCATTTTTGGACATAGTTTTATTTGAAAATTTTTGTATTTTCTTGCAATATATACAGTGTTAAAAGGAAAGTACCAACTTAAAAATAACCCTGTATATTTTGCTTTTTTTTCTTGCTTAATATTACCTATGCAACTAATACCTTGATTATTATTATTGTTTTTTTTATTTTAAATACGGTCCAACTCTTGTCCCATTCTAGTGCGTAAGTAATTTTAATTTATATAGAGCGCATTCCAATTAAAACCAGCCACCCCCATAATTGCGTTATTGGTACACTTACAAAAAAACGCGTTGATTTGTATTTTCAGAGGGGCACTTTTTATGTTAAAATTTACTTGTTTAAGGTTATTCCTTTCCCCCATTAACACAAACGTGAAAAAGTTTAAATGGAAAAGTGATTCAAGTAATACCTCATTTTAAACGGTTCTTAATTCTCTTCGCAATGGTGTTTAGTTTTTTAAAATTGCTATAGTGGTTTTTAATAAAATTCATCCTAAATTTTGGGTTATCTAGCCGGTGGCTCACCTTTAAGGAAAATAGGTATGTCACATAAATATGCATTTTTTAACAAGTTTATTTATTAGCTATTACTTTTGGTTTAGGAAATGACCTCAACTTTTTTACTTTAAATGAGACATCCGGATTTTTTTACTAATTTGAATAGATAATGATATTTCGAGTACAATGGCAGTACGTTTGCAAAATTAAACATTAAAAATATTTAGAGGTTAGATGTCAAAAAATAACAAATGGAATGTCATTGTACTAGAAATGTCATTTTCTATTAAAATTAGTAAAAATAATCTCATTTAAAATAAAAAGTTAAAGTCGGTTTCGGGTAAACCGGAAGTAATAGTAAATTTATGAAAAAATATACATTTATGTATCGTCTCAAATTTTATTTTAATATTTAAAACAAAAAAGAATACAGGGGTCAGTTACCGGCTAGAGACCTCAATATTTAAGGTATATTTTCTCAAAAAATACTAAACTTAAAAAACTGAAGACGTTAACGAGAGATTTTAAAACCTTTTAGGATAAGGTATCACTTGGCCTCCCTTTTACATTTGAACTTTTTAATGTTGTGTTGTTAAGAATAGGACATAACCCTAAGCAAGTTAATTTTGACACAAAAATGTGTTCCCCTTAACATTAAAATTGTTGTGTTATAGGATTTTTCTATAAGTGTATGAATAACAGACTTATGGAATGTACTAACTGTATGAAAAATGTTTGTCATCTAACTCGCAATAATTATACACTCCTAGACAAAAAGCAAAATTTGGTTCAAATTCAACCTTAAATAACTTTTTGATAAATTTTAATAATTTTTTGTCCAGCTGTAGCTTCTTTCATTGTGATTAATATATAATATGAGGATTGCAAGAAGTTTTATAGAATTAGGTGTTTTACAAAGAAGAGCCAAATTTTGCATTTTTTTCAAATTTTCGAACATTTTCTGGAATAATTTAATGTCGTGGGGGCGGTCGTCGGACCTGGGTGGGATGACCCCGAAAGGGTGAAAAAAAATACACCTTATTCTATAAAACGTTATGCAATCTCCATAATAAATAATTATCCTGATGGAAAAAGCTATAACTAAACCAAAAGATAATTAAAATGTGTCACAAAACCAAAAAGTTATTTAAGATTGATTTTGATGAAAATATTGTTTTTTGGCGTATAATATTGTTTTACTGCATTGCAGTTTTATAAGGTCACTTTTTCTTTTACATTTAATAAAAAATTAAAGTAAAATGAATAAATTACATAGCACAAATTTAAACTACAGCCTTAAGTTTAAAGGTGTGTAAGGTCAATATGTACTGCACTGCCCTTCACAAAATGCAAATTATTCGAGCGTTACTACTAAATGGTAGTTAGTTAGCACGCAATAAAAATAGGTAATAGTTTTCCAAGAAAATCGTATTGGTTAAAAGATAGATGATGCTGATGCAGATGATCTGACTTAGACAGCAACGCAGAGCGATGCAGATATCTCTTTACAGGACCCTAATTTATTATTGGATGGAAGCTCCAAAAATCTATTTCAATTTAATGCATCCAAAACACAATCATGTTCCTGGTTGCGGAAAAAGTCGTCAAATACTCAATCTTTACCTATGTGTGTCCAGGTTTTGACGTTACATTTGAGAATAACCTTAACTGGCATAAACATATTGTATTTATAGCCACGCTAGCTTCAAAGAAGCTTTCATTTGTCTTTTAAACCAAAAAGTAATGTTTTGTCATTCTAATTTATGAAATTTATATGTATTCCAAATTTGACTTTCTCTAAAATATTGTTCTTATGTTTGGAAAATGACGTCCCCCACAACCTTCAGCATTTTTAATTCCATTCAAAGAAGAGCTGATCGTTTTATTAATAATCCTTTACTTACTAAAAGACGTCCTTCTCCTGCCCATCGTTGTACTTTTGGGGATCTATCACTCTTTTATAGGTACTTTCAGGGCTTATGCTCCGATAAATTGTCCAGTATAGTCCCTCTACGTACAACTCCCAACAGAGAAACCCGTGGTGCCGGACATATGCATTTATACACGATTTAACTGAACAGGCTTCAAGCACCCCACTTTGTCTATTCTTTTATATATAGAGTTTTAAAAATGTGGGACGTGCTGCTTGCGAAGGTGTTTACTTCTACACCAAATATTCTAATATTATAAATATTAGAATTAATTTTGAAACTATTATTTACCAAAAAACAAAATCATCTGAATAAAAAAATTACCTTAACACACATTACAATACTAAAATATGTTTAATATTGCATTGGTATAAAGTTTATTTAAATGTATATTCGAACAAATTGTTCATTTATTTGGTAAAATTGAAAACCAATTTCTATAATAAGACCGCTGCTGCATTGGTCTGATTTACAATAATGGCCAAGTTCTTGGCACTTTGCTTTTCTCTGCACTCTATCCTTGCTTCGATGAAAATTCTAATTCGGTTTTGCGCTCTATTTTGCAGATCTTGCATAAAATCGACGAAGTGCTTATTCCTACGAGATCGTCTTCGGCCACAACTAATCCAATATTCAACCCGAGCGCCTGGGAGTTCTTGGAAAATTACGAATCCCTCATACAGGGTAATCATAGAGTCAGGTAAGTTATTTTTTAAATAAGGTGCCTGTAACAAATAACGCCCACCTAACGTTAAATGTAAAAAAACCTTGATCAATTTAAGAAAGTTAAACAAAATTTTGTTCAGATTAAAGATTGCCTATTTATTGCAAAAATAAAATATAAATAAAATTACAAAAATTAATATGGAAGCAAATATAAAAATTAATAAAAACCCTTTTTATGGGCCTTATTAAACTACTATAATAAAATAAAGCCCTAAAATATTATTGTTTATTATAATAAGTTGCCTTTCTTCAGGGCTTATTTTTTTATTAAAGCATGGTGCCCAGTCGAAAATACATAGCTTCTTTGCTCTGCATTTTCTTATGCCACTGGTCTTAGTATGTTCTGTATCTACCTAAGCAACACACAAGTCTTCTTTTATGGACTTTATTATAAAGGGACCACTGTGGGCCTTAATAGCTGCTGGACACAATTTTATAAACAGCAATTTACAAAAAAAAATGTTTCGTCTAAAAAAAGCGCAAAGTTTTAAACAGCAAAATCTAAAAATTCGCTAAAAAATTATTAGCTTACTTCTAAATAATAATAAAATCAAAATGCCTGTAGCGTTCTTTTGGCAATAAATATAAATCCCTATAATGACACCGCACCCTGTCACAAATTCTTCGCTACTAAAAGAAGTCATGGAAAGTAGCAGCCTTCGCTTACTTTCCGTTACATTTATTGGTCGCATGGATGGGTAACGTTTAAACCTGAACCCATATATTTTGTCGCAAGTTTTTAAATGTGGGTCTTATTAACACCCCAGGCCTTAATTTAAGATTCAGCTCCTCCATCAGATAATTTTTAAACCCTTTTAGGGCTCTATCATTTGTTTGTCATATTTTGCTTGCTGTTTTTGCAGTTGATATTGTTTTTTTTTTTAATTTTTATCTCTTATTGTATAAATGTAAATAAAACTAAAAGCATATTAAGTTGTGTGTGTGCAGTTCCAAAAATTTAGCATTGTTTTGGTTCTGAGAGTCTATAGTGAAACTACAATTGTCTTTGGTTATATTTAAATTACCTACTATGTATATTTACGGTAACCCTCCTGAATATATATATAATAAAAAACTTTTTGTAGAATCGACTTGATTTTCTTGAATATTTATTTTTTTTTTTTTTTAAATTAGGTTTTTAAGTAATGTGCCTTTTTTGTATACATTTAACCTTAGAAAATATGTTTTCTAATACTTTTTATTTTTGTTTTAGAAACTTTCGACAAAAAGTTGAGCAATACAACAGAAAAGACATTTTCAGAATAGAGGGTGGATATACGTTCTTCATTCCTGTTGATGAAGGTTTTGGAGTAAGTAATTATTTTAGGGTTTTACATCGTAATAAAGTATTTTTAATTGGCTAGATATTATTCTATACAGGGTGTTTAGGAACTATAAAATCAAACTTCTGAGGATTATTTAGTACAACAGTAGAAAACATTTAAATAAGGGGACTTATATCCGGAAAGGTTTCACTACGGGACTAAAAAATCTAAAAAATTGTTAAAACAAGTAAATAAAAAACTAAAAATTGACGTTTCCGTGGCAAGTATGCCACCGTTGTCAAGATAAAATTAAAATATAAAATTTTAAAATTAACTAATATTTAGGTTTAAAAATTAAAATTATTTAGCTTTTTTGGTTATAGTGTCATAGTGACGTACATAACTGGTTGCTGGTGTATTTATTATTTATAATACAACAAAGTTATAAGTTAGTTGATTTTGAGTTTTCCTAAAGAGACTTCAGCATCTAGCAAAGTTTTCCATGTGTCATTTAAATTAACAGTTATTAATGCTATACATTTATCTTTATTTAATAATATGTATGCACTTTTTTAATTTTGCGGTTTTTAGAACGAGTTTCCTGTGCTAAAATACTTAAAGCATTTCAGTTTATTCTGTGATTGTTTTTAAATGCGTGTTGACCACTGATCTCGATAGATTGCCAATGTTATAACCAGCGCGAAACAAAAGCCAGTTGAGGGTAAACGCACCCGGCGCCAAACAAACTATCCCCATTATAGGAAAGAATTTGTTGACTGCGTCCTGGTTTTCTGTTCGAAGTACGGTAGCGAATGAGCGTCACGGTCAGACCGCGGACAAAGGGTACGGGGTGCCGGTGTTTGTATTTTGCCACGGCTTTTAAGTGCGCATGTTCGTCCACCCACTGCGCGAATTCGTAAAAACCCGAAAATGCTGTTTGCCACTGCGGATCTAAATGTAGGTTATCTATGGTGTTGACAAATTTTAGTTTTGTAAAATTCTGTGTTTTTATGTATGTTTTGTGTTCTTTTATGCGTTTAGCTTATGGCCTACAAAATTCACCTATATAAAATTTATCACATTCAAAAAGTTTTATCGATAACATTTTTTGTACTTTCATTTATGTTGTGTGGTTCTGTTTTTATTAACTAAGATCTTATAGTGTTTTGTGTTTTAAAGATTGTGCGAATATTAAATTTATTTCCTATTTGTTCAATTTTATTTGATAGGCGTTAAAATTTAGAAAAACGATAAATGACTAAATAAAATTTAATGCAATTAATTTTTGCTTTTTGCACATGATATCATCACAAAAATTATTAAATTAAATTTTTAAATAAAAAAATCAATAAATATATAAAGAATTAAATAATAAAATGTTTAAACATTGACATTGACATTTTGAACATTTGATGTGATGATATCATGTATAAAAGGCAAAAATTAAATGCATTAAATTCTATTTAGGCAATTCATCGTCTTTCTAAATTTTAACGCGTCTTAGGGCTGTAGTGGCGTAGTGATACTTTTCCGGACGTGGTGGCAAATTCTTCTCTTCTAGCTGGACAAAATGGTTTAAAGCAAATATTGGGTTTCTTTTTAAAAAACTTTGTTTGGTAATCGGAATATTGGACAAATGCGTTTGGTTATAAACATTATAAACATATTAATTAGAAAAAAATTACGTTTCTAACATATTTAAAAGTAAGTCTCGTCAAATAAATAAAATCCCCTATTATTTTGTTACAAATATTAGCCTATTTATTTAAAAAATAAATTAGTTTTTTAATGATATCCTAAATATTCTATACAAAAACTTTTTTTTACCATAAATATTTAAATAAAAACAGGAATTTTTGTTTTAAAAAAAAAAGATATAATAGTAAATCTTACAGTTTACATCGGTATTACAGCTGTACAGCAAAGTTTAATACGGTAACATTTTGTAAAATATTTATTTTTTGTTAATAGATAATTAAAAGTAGTCATTTCTAAAATATATTGGTTTATACAGAGTAACTACATATGAGCGTACCCAAGGAAGGCAATTAGGAGTGCGGGCAGCTGCCCCCCTAGTTGGGTGTCGGCAGTATGGTCTATATGTATGTAGATATAATATTCATATCTATATTAAACTTTCTGCAAATATTTATGAGTCTTAAAATTTCTAATAATTTTTCTCTTACCCAGTTTACTCCACAGATTTATTTTATTCGAAGTAAATGTTTAAGCCATTATTTTTTTGCCTGTCCCTCTCTCCCTAAACAACATCCTTGCTATGCTCTTGTAACTACAGGGTAACCCAAAAACTTGACAGAACAAATAAAACAGTTTGTTTTATTAGTTACACCTGTGTATTATTATGTATTTAAATAAAAAACAACCCAGACGGTAAAAGTGGCGTTTAAACACCTTGTATGTATGGCTTTAACTCAGGTATTAGTGTACTGCCATTCAGCCAATAACTTTTTTTCTAGAAATCTCTTCTTGGTTCTATTCCAATCGGACCATTTAATCAAAAATTTATACCCAAGCTTCACGATTTTATTCATTATCGAACCTTTAAGTACCTTTAATATGTTCCTCTATATCCACTTGGTCAAAGTAATTTAGAATATATGTAAACAGTCTCATATTTTTATTTTCTTTATTTGATTCGTCTACCCATACTTCAAAAAGACTTCTTCGTGGTATAGAACAAGAAACAAAAAAAAACATAGAAGGGAAAGGGGCAGGTTGGGGCAGAAAAATTCTTATTTATAGGAGTAAAGAAATGTTTATTTATTTTTGCTATACAAAAAATTTCGCGGGACTTGGCGGGACTCAAAATGTCTGCCTGTAAGAAGAAAATAGTGTAAAAGAAATTTAAATTTGTTTTACTACTACTATATTTAGTTATAAAACCGGCCTAGAATAAGAAAGAAAAAAACAATTACTAGAAATATTTAGCACATACTTGTATGTCTTATTTCCATTATAAACATATTTAATATTTATTATAGACACATCTCTGAAACTTACTTTAAATACACATATTTCAACAGTAAAAATATATGATTTAAAACATTTCTCAACATACTTACTTTGAAGTCCACAAAAAAATATATACCTTTTTATTATAAGCAAAAAAATCTTAAATTTAAATCGGGGTTTAAAGCACTATTTAATGATACCAATATCAAAGAAATGAAAAAATATTGATATTTTCATAAATGTGGGTCCCTAGACTCAAATGTTTTCTACTGTTGCACTGAATAACCCCTAGGAGTTTAATTCCATAGTTCCGAAACACTCCGTATTAACTGTTAAAGCTTATGTACCAAAGTTAACCTTTACCGTTACTTATGTCCAGCAGATTAATCTTAAGATGGCCAACAAAAAGTAGTGTAAAAACATAATATTTTTACTTTAAGAAAATTTACTTTCTTTACGAATAACATAAAAGCAAAAATATACAGGCTGTTTAAAAAGTAAAAAATAGTTTAATTATTACTTGCTTTTCAGTGCGAACCAGTTTTTGGGCTATTTGTCTAATAGTAACAGGTTTATAAAAACAGTGAAATAGTAAACGTATTGTAAACCTTATTAAGTAATGGTATTGGCAAAAATGCAGTCACCGTAGGTTATTTAAATTGTTAGTTTTATTTTTAATAAATCATTTATTCCAGCTCTATAAATTAATAAAATAAATGAATTACCTTTAAGGACAACTTATCCATTAAGCTCTATAAATTGATAAAATAAATGAATTACCTTTGAAAACAACCTATCCATTAAATTTAAAAAAATATATATATAGATAGCATACGCAAATATTTGAGTAATTTTGATATCGTAAAAACGACAAACACATTTGACGTTAGCACCCAGCTGAGACCTGGAGATAAATGAAGGGTTTAGATTTACTTATAACGCTCGCCATTTACCCTAAAACCCTTTATTTTTTGCCGATTTTAGAACTCCAGAGCCGCCAAGGTAGACGAGATTGTAATTGATGGACATGTCATTCCAAAGCAAGTGCTTTTCACCACTCCGACAAAAAGATGTGCCCTTTCAAACGTTGGCCAATGTGGATAACGTCATTCGCGTGGTCATTTCTTTTACACAGGAACAGCGGGGAAACTCCATTATAAGTAAGTAGTTCCCATCAAAAGGAAATTATTTAAAGGCTTTTCTCTGTTGCAGTTTGAGTGTATTTTTCTCTTATTTATTTTTATTTAGCTGATAAGAGATAAAAAAACATGGGTGAAGGAAGATAATACAGACAAAAGGGTGAAGCCAAATTAAAATATAGGTTGTGCCATTTTGGTTGCAACTGCAGGGTATCTCAGTTATTATTAAAGATTTTTTTTTGTTAGTTTAATAATTACTGTAGTTGTTTTTACGTTACGATCTTAAAACATCTTTCAACAAATATCACTTTTAAAACAAAGCAAAACGAAAAGCATGAATTCCTGACGCCACTGGATTGCCCATCAGCTGTCGAAATATAGTGACTTTACCAAGTCTTGCAAATTTTTTCCTGTTATATGCCCTTCCTCCCGCCCTTGACCTTGAACCACCCGAAATCGAGGTTCGATTCGATTTTATTTCATTTAAAAATAAAACAATATAACACAATTTTTACCTTAGTCAACAAGTTTATCGTGTGCAAGATACAAGGTGTTAAAGTTCTATTTTGTTATAGTATATATATATTTATCAAAAAAAATTCACAATGATAATGCTTAAGAATTTTTTCAGGGGAAGGAATCGAACTTACGTTTCTGTTGTAAAATATAGAGGGAAGCCACTTGCTGTCCTTTGCTTATGTTTAAATTCTCATAACTTTTTTGCCTTGGTATTTATGGCTCCAGTAGAAAATCTCTATTCACCCATACTTTTTCACAAAAAAGGTATACTTTTAAGCCACCCAGCAGTCTCTAAAAGATCTGTACAAAGTGCTACCACTCAAACTTTGAGCCAAAATACAACGATCTAATGCAATTTACCCTAACCGAAAAATTAATTGTTTGCCAGATACAGCCCAGAGAATTTATGGTAGCACTTTGGGTGCTACTGGGTAGCCTAAATAAAGGTTAAAGAAATAGAAATAAAAAAAATATGTAAAATTAAACCTTTAAACTGGAGTATCCCAAAAAAAGCTATTTGTAGTGATATTAACTGGGTATACCATTTTTGTTTATAAAATATGAGAGACTGAAACTATTTCACCAGACCTATAATATACAGAGGAATAAAAAGGTTATTTCATTTTAAATATAAGTAAAGGATTGCAGGTTGCTTCCTCTACATTTTACAAGAAAAACATGGGCAGATTTTGATTCCGCAGCTGGAAGAACCCACCAATTCTAAATGTTGTAAAAACATTACCAATAAAAAATTATTTAAAAATATTTAAAATAAAATGGACAATTTGACTTCCTGTATCTCGCCTAAAATTTTCAACCACGGTGAATTGCGTTAGATGGTTGTATTTTGGTCCACCATTTTTAACAGATCTTTTAGTAACTCCCTATATATAAATTAACTCTGGTTTCATATTATTTTTTTACCTACCAGTACAATGAACTTAAAAAATAAATTACTTTAATATAAGCAAAAATACTTTTGGTTTTTATGGTGCTAGGGGAGCCGTAAAATACGTAGTAAGGGGCCATATTTCATATTTGATGAGGGTTGTCGTCCATTTTTACTGTTTTTATATTGAAGTGGTAAAAAGGCAGAAATATAAAGTATTGTTGCGGGAAATATAACAGAAAGAAAGACCCTAAAAATATATTACGTGTCAGCAATTTCTTGCGATTTTTTTTGCATGAGAATGTAAAGAAATATTTTATTTTTACGTAAATTTACTGAGATTACAATTCATCTTTAAATGGGATACCAAGCTCTTTATTAAAAATAAAGTTTTCTTGCACATCATTGGTAATTTCGTAATCTTTAGTGACTGCTTTGTTTTCGATCTAATATAGATCAGAGTAAAAAACTTGTTTCGGAATTTACTTTTTATTTTTTAAATAATAAATATAAAACGAATAAATAAACAATTTCTTTTAATAAAACAATTACAACCTATTAGCTATAACAACAACTGCCCCATCAGACACCATGCAACTTTTGGTTGCAATAAATAACCTAAACCAAAGAATACAAATTCATAGACCTCACATGAGATTTCAGCGTACCCTGAAATTTTAGTACCTACCCTGACCACCAGATAGCGAAAGTTGGCACAGGAACAATCAGAAAATTGGTCGATGCCCATGTCGAGTTTCTATTGGTCGATTGGACTACTTTCGCTATCTGGTGCTCAGGGTAGATACTAAAATTTTAGGGTACGCTGAAATCTTACTTGTAAGGTTCTATGGATTTGTATTCTTTACTTAAACGCAATTTCCGGATGGTACATAGCCAGACTAGCCATAGGAAATTTTGATACCTTCAAATATTGGGTTTACAACAAAATTGTATTAGGCTACGGCTACGATACCAAGTGTCAGCGGCCAGCGGAAACCGGACAGTGTGAGAGCGCTGCCTTTGATCTTTTGGTGGCATAAAATAATTTTTCTTTTTAAATCAGGCGGTCGCAATATACGGAAGCAAAAACTGGTTTCAAAACGCTGTTCACCACAAACTATTGTAGCCAGTACCGAGATTTGATACTTTCTGTTCGCCGCTTCTGCTTGTTATCGTAGCCAAGGCTTAAGACTATTTTGAAGATATTGGTAACATAGGCTCACGCACCAAAATGTTGTTATTTTTTAATTAGCCACCTTGTGGAATAATTTAACGTGACAATATTTAACCAGTGTATTGGATTTTAAAGATCCATTTCTTAACATTTCCTTTTTTATTTACATATATGGGTGTACGAAAATTTGGGCAAAATGCAACATTTGGCTCTCCCCTGTATAACAACTAATCCTATAAAACTTTTTGTAATTCCCATATTAAGTAACAATCTCAATAAAAGGAGCAACAACTGGACCAAAAAATAATTAAAATCTGTCAAAAAACCAAAAAGTTATTTAAGATTTAATTTGAATAAAATTTTGTTTGTCCGGCTTTTTTTTGTCCAGCAGTGTTATTTCAAATTTGAAAACTGTGAGCAAAATAAATAATAAGGCTAAAGAAATGAAAAAAATTACTGTAATATGGGCAACAAGAATTTCATTTTTCCTTAGTTTTTTTATGCGACTAGAGGCGGCGGTAAAATATGACGAGAAGGTAATATTTTATATTTGATGATGGTGATCGTCCGTTTTTACTTTTCGAAGTGGAGTGTCAAAAAGACGTAAATATTATCGAGAATTGCTTTTCAGAGAAAAATGGAAAAATAGTAATATTCCTTGATCTTATTTTTATAAGCATAAAATAAGGCTCTGTATTATAAAAAAATTGATTTAACAAAGAAGGACATTTTATAAGGTAAAGACTTTTTTGCTCTTCAAAATGTTTTATGCCCAGTATATGAAAAAAGATTGTACAAAGGTCGTTTTATTAGGTGAAGACCTTTTTTTATTTTGGTCTTCAAATTTTCTTTAGTTCGTCCCCAAAAGTTTTTTTGCACCTCCCCATGGAAGTCATCCTGCTGTCGCCCCTGTTTCTGTACGTTTTATTAAAAATTATAAGTGTTTTGTAGTAACAAAATATCCAAGTTGTTGTCTGATATTTTCGGAACATAAAAAAATATACCAAAAATAAAGAAGTATATATACTAATGCCTATTTTTTTTTATGACAGCCGATGAATACCTGTATAAACTCTAGTAAGTACTACATATCGTTAGTGCTAGGTCGGGTGGTGGCCTAGAGTGTTAAAGCGTTAGGTCGTTAAGTGCACAACCGACTTGAGGTGGATTCGAATCCAATGCCGGCGGCCAAGGTCAGAAATTTAGTGGTTAGATCAACAACAGACGGACAAAGTGCAAAATGTATCGACGCTAATAGCCAGCCAGGACTAAGGCGCCGAAAAACACTTTGCCGTATCCTGCGCAACCGTAGACATGCGGACACCACTCAGTTGGTAGGTTCAGTAGTACCCCTGGGTGGGGACGAGGTCTTAAATTGTCGCTTATAGCACCGTGGTTCGGAACCCACGTTAAGTTGTAGGTCCCGTCTGGCTGACATCACCCAGACGTAAAAAGACACACACACACAGTGCATGGGTTGTCCCGGTCCTATTCTAAGGTTTAAGGTCTAGGTTTTTAGATGTTTAACATATTTTTCCAGTACCGTCAATGTTGTCCAAAGACAAAAAATAAAGATACTGCTTTTAGACGAGACAGTTCGCCCACGGACGTTACACAAATAACTACCAACTCGAAAAGACCTCCTATGAACGTGTGGCTATTATCATCCTGATAGTCTAAAATCTGAATAGAAAGAGACCTGCACCCATTTGTTTACAGGATAAAAACTATTTTTTGTTGAATATAGTATTAAAACAGGGTTACCTAAAAAAATATGTTTAAAGCTATACAGAATATCCACGGATGGACTTTACAATAGGACAAATGGACCAAAAATTTAAATGTTCAAGAAAGTTGTGTTTGGCAACTGTTTTTGCTTGTTAAACAAACAAGATTTACGTTGAGAAATTTGTTTTGTTTTGTACAGGAGCTTCAAAAACTACAAAAATCTGGAAATGGACCAAGACAAAACTAACCTTTTTTTTAATAATTTAGTAAAATGTTGAATTAAAAAGGTTTTTAGATTTAAATAAGGATTCCATATTTAAAATTTTACATAAAATAAAAAAATTGTTTTAAGGATCATATTTTTTAAATGATTTTTTTTCACCTTTTATAAGTAATTTACACTGTTTTAATACAACACAATAATTTATATCAAAGTTTGTCAAATATATTTAAATACAAAAATGTAAAACCAGAAAAATTACGTAAAAAAGGTGTAAAACCTGAATAAAATAACATGATACAACAAAAATTGTTTTGTTTATTTTATATGAAATTTCAGATATCGGATTCTCATTTTATTTCAAAAACCTTTTTTATTTAACATTTTGCTAAATTAGTAAAAATAAAGAAAGTTTTGTCTTGGTCAGTTTTCAGATTTTGTAGTTTTTGGAGCCCCTTACAAAACAAAACACATTTTTCAACGTGAATCTTGTTTTTTAAGAAGCTAAAGCAGTGGCCATACACAACTTTTTAAACATTTAAATGTTTGGTCCATTTGTCCTATTATAAAGTCCATACGTCGACATATTGTGTTTAAATAAAAAAACACCAAAATTTTAACACACCCTGTATAATGGATATTAGTTTTTTGCTCTACATGACAGTACTAATATACCTATAACTATTTTTTTATGCAATCTTAAAAAGGACGCGTTGGAAACTCGTTTAAATTTTAAATTTTGAAAAATTATAACATTTTTTTAGTATTATTTAAACACAAATATTTTATTAAGTAAAGTAAATAAAAGGTTGTCAATATATTGGATTTGTCAGCCTTGAACATATTTTTAGGCAACCTTGTAGCAGTACCTTTGTTTAAATGCTATATTTAATATAACTTATTTTTTATCCGGTTAACAGATGGGTGCAAGTCGGTTTTTAACCGAATTCTAAGCTAAGACGGGAACTAGGATATTCCAAACGACACCCGTGCTAATTTTTTATGGTGGTTTCTTTTAACGAATTTGCCACTAATATTCATACCGCCGTATATGGAAGCGGCGCTTTAACCCAGCCTGTCAATTTTGACATGCTTTGGGTGTCGGACTGGGTGAATGCATCACTTTTTCGTCGAACAAGTTTAACACAATGTGTAAACATTGGTAAATGGTAAATGTAACAGTCACGAAACCTACCCGGACCGAAACTCGAAACATGTCAATGAGCCTTATGGTTTCGTGAATATAGCCCTTTATCATTTTAAACACATGTTTAAAAATTGCATGTAAAACATTAAAGTAAACTTGTCCGACAATTGTGACGATTTCGCTCATTCCGACATCCAAAACATGTCAAAATTGACAGGCTGGTTTAAAGCGCCGCTTTCATATATAGCGCTAAAATATTCGTGGTAGACTCATCAAAAGGAACCCCTTCTAAATAGGTTTTAAAAGAGTTATTATCATCAGGTCTATTTTATTGTATAATTATAAAAATAGTTATTGACAAGTTATTGACAAGCAACTAATAGTATATAATAATAAATAATATAAGTTAACGAAAAGAAAAATAACACAGCTGCTGTTTTCTCAGAACAAAAGAAAGAGGCAAACAACAAATTTACTAAGCTTTTTATTTTCAATAAGCAAGCAGCTTAAAGTATTTCGTTGTTTTATTCTTTAAACTTTACGACTTTCCGACAAAATATTTATTTTTTATTAAAAAGTTAGACTAAAAATGTTAAATTAAGATTTACTTTGCAGTTTAAACAAAGTTACTTTTTGTGTTGCATCAGCTTCACCCAAATCTGCTCAATAGGCAATTTGTTTAATTTACTTTGTTAACAAAATAAATTCACAATTTAAATAAATAATACTTGTATAACCTTTACTTACTTACTTACTCAAAGACTTCCTTCTCTTGCCCATCGTCGAGCTGTGGGAGATCTTTCGCTCTTCTATAGATACTTTTACGGCTTCTGCTTCGACGAATTATCCAGTATAGTCCCTCCTCTTGCAGGTCCCAACAGAGAAACTCGTGGTATCGCGCGTATGCATCCCTATACGGTTCAATTGGACCGGCCCCGAACTTCCCATTTCGTTCGTTCTTTTATCCCTAGAGTTTCTAGACTGCGGAACCTACTGCCAGCAGAGGTCTTTCCTTCCCCCAAATCTTCAAGTTTTTAAGTCCCGTGTTAACAAACTTCCTCTTACCTTGCTTAAGACACCCACGGTACGTTAGTATTTAGGATTTCAACCTTCGTGGATTGTCCAAAGATAAAAAAAATACCCACATAACACTATGTTATCTTAATCAGATGTATCTGACTAAAGGTTTAAAGTGAGGTAAGAGGGAGTTTCTTGACACGGGACTTAAATACTTGAATATTTGGGGAAAGGAAAAGACCTTCGCGGGCAGCAAGTTACACATTCTAGAAACTCTAGGGATAAAAGAACGAAATAAGTGGAAAGTTCAAGGACTGTCCAGTTGAGCCGTATAGAGATGCATACGTGCGACACAACAAGATTGTCTTTTGGGGACCGTGAGTAGAGGAATTGTACTGGACAATTCTTTAAGACAGAAGCAATGAAGTACCTATAAAGAGCAATAAATCCCTACAGCCCGACGTTGAGCGAGAGAAGAAAGCCTTTCTGTAAGTAGTGAAGGATCATAAATGAGACGAACAGCTCTTCTTTAAATGGAATTAAGAATGCTAAGGATTGTGTGATATAAGAATATAAGAACAATATTCCAAAGGGGGTATTTGGGACACATACAAAGTGTATTAATTAAAAGAGAAAAAATACTTTTTGGCTTGAAAGAAAAATCCAAGGTTTTTGAAGCTGCCGAGGCTATAGATACAATGTGTTTATGGCAGTTAAGGTCATTCTCAAATGTGACGCCCACAATATTAAAAGTGTCTTTGCTCCTAAAAACTAGGCCGCTTATAAGTAAAGAGTGAGTATTAAATTATTTTTTCGCGACAAGGAACATGAATGTGTTTTGGATGCATTAAAATGGACAAGAATTTTGGTACCACAATCCAATAATAAATTAAGGTATTGTGAAAGAGATATCTGCATCACTTTGCGTTTGCTTTTCAAATCAGATTTAGAGACCGGTTTAGGAACCTGAAAACTGGAATTAAAGGTACTATTGTCGTTAAAACTATAAATTGAATTAGTTGTTGACGAGATAAGGTTGTTATTGTAAAGGAGAAACACTGTTGGTGTCAATTTAAGCTTTAGGGCATTTACTTGGTCAAAGCTTGAGGAGTGGCCATTTACAATATCTGATATATGTCGATAAGAAAGATTAGAGAGCTAAGAGCAGAAATTAGTTAAAAGACCATACTAGGAAATTTTATTGAGAAGTGCGTCATGCCAGACTTGGTAAAAGCTTTTTTGGGCTAGGATTCAGTACAAATTTTTTGTGAGCATGAACTTTATAAAGTCTATTTTTGGTCTAGATTCAGAAAACCAAGGTTTGATATCGGATGGTTTGAAGTTCTTGATGGTGTGTGGAATATAGATTTTAATGCCCAATTGAATTAATTTGGTCAGTTATCTGCAAATTTTAAAAGGATCATGAGAAGAAACGCACAAAGTATCCCAAGGCCATGTGGCGAAGAAGTCCTCCAGGCCTGCCCATTCGGCTAAGTTGTAGTGCCATGCGGTGCGTGGTGGCTTCTTGGGTAGCATGCATTCAATTACATACCACAAAGTTTACAAAGTAGGATATAGTAGCTAACCATAAGTTTCTTATTACCTTAAATTAACCAAAAAAAAATTAAAAAAATTCTAAATATTTTACCTTATTGTTTTTTTTATAATTATGGTATATTGCATATTTTAAAATGTATTTCTTGCCTAAAATGATAAAGTTATAATATTTAAAACATATATTGAAAAAATTAATTTAATACTAATTAATTAAAGTGATATAAAATTAATTTTATACAATGCACGACGTTTTGCTAACATCTATTTTTTTATTCTTAAGAAAAAATAAATATAGGCTGATATAATTTTTAATAAATAAAATTATGGTTTTTATTTCGTGGAATTATCTTAAGATAGTACTACCGGTGTAAAAGTTCATGTTCAGAAAATTATGAAATTTAGCATACTGGTACTTTATAATAAAAATATCAACCAGGTAAATTTTCAGAGGTCTACAGAGAACTAAAAAAGTTATAAATATATTAAAATAATTGCTTTTAACATTGATCCCTATGGGAAATCGCAGATTTTCTTTTACTTCACAAAAACTGGTGTTCAGATTTCAATGAAAGTTGTATCAACTTAAAAAATATATATATAAAAATAAAATCCGACTTTCAGAGCTTGTGATTGAAATAATTAATAAATAATTAATTGAAAAAATATGCCATGTGACTGACATGTGTCGACGCCGCCGAAAGGTTATGCGCCCAAAAAGTTTATTGATAACGGTATATGGGGACGACTAGTTTTTATTGATGGGGACCTAAAATCGATGACAGTCCAACTCGTTTTTCGCTTCCAAAATCTAATGAGTGATAATAAATATCCGCAATAATTAGAAAACATGTTTTTTCGACTGTTTTTAAGTGAACAATTCGACGACCATAATCCGATGTATCAATATTTACGTTAGTTGACAGGTTAAGTGACAGAACCTTTCCATGTTTATCCTTAAACTAATGTGCTACTTGACCTTGTTTAACAAATTTGTTTAATTTTTTCAGTGACTGTTTGGCCTTTTCAATTAAATATTTTTTTGGTGATATAATAAGGGGTTTAAAAATTTTGTAAGTAAATAAACAATAAATTTAAAATCAATTACATGCTTGTGCTGTAGATTTTGCGTATGATTTATTTTGTTTTTACGCAGCGTTGCCAAATATAAATACCACGGTAGTCAAATTACCTTAAGCACTTATTTGACTCTTGTAGTATCGGTAGAACTACCTTAATTTATTCTCAAGATTTTTGAAAAAAATTGCGGGTAGACTTCTGGAGTGTCGTGATACGTCTATATTGCTGGTTTTTGGAGTGATACGTCTATATTGCTGGTTTTTGAGATATCGGCAGCATCACTAGCTGCTAGCAGTAAAGAAAGAAAATATTAGGTTGGTTCTGGTAAGCAAAAGCAACTACCGATTTAACTTATTTTTATAAACAAGCGTAAAGGATGCGACCATATTTAATTAAAAACTATATTTAATGCCCTTTTTAATTATGTACCCCTGCTTAGCAGTTTTATTAAAGTTACACCTCAGCGTGAAGCATGATAAAAATGCATATGCCATTAACACGCTGACGCGACGTTAAAAATACAGGAGATTTTAAACGAAACACATTATTAAAAAATACATTGTGTGTTTACGAGCGAAATTTGTTGCTTTTTGTGTTGTAAATAACACTTAATTAATATTTCAGGTTTATTATATTTTTCTAAAATGTATTACAAATTGAGTTTTGGTAAAATAATGCGTTTATTTGCTGGCCGGAAATTAAACAGTTTTGTGTGCTCACTTTTTAAAGCTTGCAATATTTTAAAAATATTAAAACCTTTAGTAATATTTTTTTCCTGCGTTAAAAGTTTCTCAAATATTTATTTAATTTAACAAGACACTATCTAAAATAGTAATATAATATATGAGACGCCTTTTAAAAACATACAGGTAATTATTAAATAACCAAACCCAGGATTTAGGGGCTAATGGATCCCTTTGAATAAATATGTGTCTCTTATAGATTTTAAGATGTTTGTACATTCTTTTTTTTATTTTTTATTATACGGGATGTGCCAAAATGTTGTTAAAAAGGCAAATTCTACTATTGATATTATTTCAAAAAGTTTATATAAACATGGATCCGCAAACTCACAACATACAGGGTGTTATAAACTTGTTAAATAATATTTATATATATATATATATATATATATATATATATATATATATATATATATATATATATATATATATATATCTTTCTTAAATATCCTCTGCCCAATTTTGTTTTAATTAACAATTGCATTAAGGAGTCATTTATCACTTATTTAATTACATTTATATTTAATAAATCCAGTTGCGTCTTGCAGCAATTATAGAAATACTACTAACAGGAAAACGTTATGTCATTAACTGTATAAATGTGTTTAAATTTTTGTGCTTCCTTTAAATTAAGCAAACAAAAATACAGCTTGTATATCTTTTATTTTTTTTGTATATTGTTTAATTTAAGAAAACAAAATCCATATAATTGCATATTTTCAGACCATAAAAGAAGCAGCGGAGACTTTTTCTTTTAAAAATTAAGTCTTGTAACTTTTAGTTAGCAATTCTGTAACAACAATAATAAATACATATTTAAATGAGATTTATATCAAGTCCACTAATTTTTACTTAAATAGATGTTTTCGATATCAGATAAGCAATGTATTTTCGGACTCATGTTAATATAAAGTTTTGTTTTCTTATTTTCTAATGTATAATCTACCCTTTATTTTTTTTAACAACAGTCTGTAAAACTCTGTAAAAATTATAGATCCATAAAAAAATTAGGTAAATATGTATTAAAATTAATTAAAAAAACATTTTTTTACTATTAATACCAGGTGGTGCAAAAAGTCCCGCTTATTTCCCAAGACATAAATTTTGACTATAAATAAAAAAAAATCTATTTTGTTTTTTAATTTTGTTTATCTAGACCCTAATACTTTTCACGTTAGGTCGAGAAGATAATATGAATATATAGCCAACGACAAAATTGATGCACATTAGGGCTCGTTTTACAAAATTTTTCATTTTACTTTTCTTAACTACCGGCATTTAATTATCCACTCTACAAATAGCGGGCGAGACAAAAATTAATGTGCACGCCTTGCTAAAAATCGCTCGCTTTCTTGACGCTCACCCGGTCTTCAGTCTGGACATTACTTTTAAAATGTCTGCTGTCGCTCGTTATTCCAACTTCTTGAGGACTATAGGAAATTCAAATTAAGGAGCAGTAGTGTTGCAATTAGGTCAATCAGCTAATAAAACTGGGTATCTAGTTCAAAAGTTTTGAAAATATTTACCATATTTACAGAAATATACGATTTTGGGTTTGTGTCCCGGCTAGAAGCAAAAGCACTTTTGAAAACAATGCATTAAATTGCAGACAAAATATTAGGCATCATTGTCCAAAAACCTAAATAAAACAAAAAGTAGTTACCAGCTAACGTTTCGCGTAATTTTATATAAAGTTGCAAAACGTAAGTTTTTGAATATTTACACTTAAACTGCAGGCATAACAAATCCGACATTGCACCTTTTGCTTCATGCCAAAATTTTTTACGGAATCTATGATGACAATCACCAAAATACTTAGCACAAATTGTAGACTAATTATTCTTATATTTTATACTGAATTTATTTAATAAATTATAAGTTATTTAAAAAACACGATATTAACTGCCACAACAAGAAAAACTAGACCATCAATTGTCATGGACTCTTATACCAGTTCAAAATTATGCCGACAAGGGGTTTTTAACTATGTTGCAAGCTTAATTTGGATAATCCATAGCGAGTTATGGTTTATCTTCGGATAATCTTCTCTGTTTGATTTATAAATATTCAAGTGTCGATGGCATACGACGCCATGTACCCAGAGTAAAGAAGGTTTGCTAAAAACTGCTATAAAAAGTTTCTTTTTATTTGGTGACTTTATTCAGCTAACTTGTTTCCTTAAAATTTTACGCAATTATTTCAAAAATGTTATTATTTACCCTGGTTAAAATGAACAATAACCCTTAAAAAACTAAAGGCATTTTGTACTTATTATATTACTTGTTTTAATAAAGAAGGTAACATTTTTTCAAAAGTTACAAAAACTTTACAATTTAATGTAGGTACCTTGTTGTTATCATAAAGTTTACTTTTGTTAAAAATTATTTTAGGACCACGTTTTTGCTCAATTTTTGATTATATATAGATTGGGTAACGGGAACCTTATGTTCAAATTTTAGTCCTGTTACACATGAGACGTTCAAACGCTTTACGCCTGATGTATTAAAAGTAACGTACTCTTTTACAAGCAGGTGCGCAGGTTACACTACTTTCAATACAAAACTTTGTGCCAGGCCTAGGGCGTAGTAGCGTAAGAATAAAAACTTTTTATTGTTTATCAAAATAAGGCAGAAAAATCCTCACCTACATGGAATGCCACGGCATCATATACAGGATGTGTTCTTTGGTTGTGCTACTCGCCATAGGCACCTTTATTTTTATGTTTTGTAATAGCAGGGTAAGCAAAAGCTGTGTAGGCTAATGCCGCTTAGCCGCTCTCCAAACCAATTAAATTAGCACAAGATCCGAATAGGAAGTGACCTCCACCCATGTGTTTATCGGATAAAAACTATTTTATATTAAACGTAGTAATAAAACAATGGGGTTGCCTAAAAAATTATGATCAAGGCTATTAACCTCAAATTTTTTGACACACCCTGTATAACTAAAACCCCAATTTTTAAATATATTTTAAGGCTGGTTAATAAAACATGTACTATTAAATAATACAGAACGAACCAAAAAGTGTAATACTTTTTCATAATTTAATTTTTAAATGGCTTTGATTATAATATCCGAGAGAAAAATAATTAGTGGTTTTTCCTATACGCATAAAAAGTACTTTTTGTTAGTCTAACAACCCTACCAAGTTAAATCAGTATCACAAATAAAATTAAAAAATGACAGCCAAAAAGTAATCCCATTAGCACCCAGTATTCCTTATTTTTGTGTATAAAGAAAAACTCTGTGTAGTTTGTATTACCACAATATTTACGTCCATCACCCAGTATTCCCAAACACACAAAACACTTACTTTTAAGCAATTTCTCTTGAAAACGATTACGCGAAAAATACTCTTTCACTTAATCTTATACCTTTCGGCGAAAATAAATAAGTAATTTGCCGGCAAGTTACGTTTAGCTTAGTCTTGTATCTTTTCATTTTCTTTTTCTATTTGCGGCTTAAGAAAAACTTAAATAATTATTAAAATATACCGGCTGTTACAAATTCGAAGGAAACCATTTCTTGAAGACGTTAAGAGATACAGGGTTGGTTAAATTAAGGCAAAGTTGCGCACTTTTATGCTTAAAAATATTCCTTTAAAAAAAAAATTGCAGCCGTTCCGAAATTATCCGAAAAAAAACGAAGTTTTGCAAAGCAGTTTTTTTATTAGTTAAGTTAAAGAGATATTTAAAAAAATGACAAATTATTATTGCTACTTTTTCATTTCTATAAAAAAGTGTTATTAAATTTAAGATCCGGCGTTTCGTCTTTCAGCCACCATAATCAAATTATTTATTTTAATACGTATATACGTATAAGTAAATGTGTGTAGATTACATTAATTCTTGTAGCTTGTTGGTAAAATTTTAAATTAATAATAAAAAATAATAAAAATAATATGTAGTAAAAAAAAGATGTATATTTACCTTTTAATGGAAATATCCACGATTGTTTGAAACAAAGTAGTAATTTTAAAGGTAATCTGACCATATTATTTAATTATTTTGCGTGTCATAAGCGTTTAGTTTTTTGTAGTTTTATTGTTTATTATTGTAGTTTAGATAAAAGCACCATTTGAAAAAACAATTTCGAGTAGTATAGCAGGATGGAGACAGGCAAATAAAGCCACTATTGTATTTATCCTAACGTTTCGTGGCTAGATTGTCACTTTATCAAGGGCCTCTAATTAAAAAAGACACATTACAAAACTATTTCGTCACATGGACCCAATAATTTACAACACTAAAAACACAGTCAGGCAGGAAAGGGAAGAAATAACTTATCAGGACGTCATAGACAGCACTGAAGTCAGCAATTAAATATATGTATATAACTTAAAATTCTTAAAAAATAGAAAATTATTTGTCTAAAAATTAAATTAGGAACAATAAAAAATAAGAATTAGATTTTTTTTTTTTTAATATTTATTAAGAAAAAAAAGAAAAAAAAGTTATTTATCTATCTTCAAATCGAACACGGGACCTGTCGCTTACGGGGTCAATGCTCATAACACTTGAGCCATAGGGGTTCTCAATATGCTGAAAGAAATGAGCCCTATTTATGAATCCTTTATCCTGTAATTTTTTTATTTTCCTATGAATTTTAAAGTTTGTTCTACCCTCAATGACATACTTTAATTGGTAATACTTTAGTTTTAGCTCTATAAAACGGTCAGTTTTTTTTCTTCCCGCTAAAATACTTCTGGCTTTTCATTTTCTAAAAGATGTGGGTTCATACCTACAGATTTTTTACCTTATGAAAACCTTCGAAAAAATCTTCGTAGGTGTAAAACGTATCTCCCATTTTTATTTTTGTGTGTTGATCAATAATAAAAATAATACTAAACAATAAAACAAATAATTATTTAAGTTAGGTTAACTATACCTATTATTCGGCGGTTTTCAATACTTTTTATAAGCAAAATCTCCAGACGGCGGTTTTTATCGATAAAAATAAGTAAAAACCGCCGGTAATACCAAATTAATTATAATTTTCGTAGATATAAAAACCGCCGCACGGCGGTCGGTTTTTTCCTAAAATATAGGTAAAACCGCCGGCGGTCGTTTAGCTAGTGCCTTTTTATAAAGCAAAAAAGGTGGCAATAATTAGTCATATCTTTTCAAGCAAATTAAAAAAAAATCTTTTGCAAAAAATTTATTTTTTTTCAGTAATTCCCGAAGGGCTGCAAATATTTAAATTTTTAAAACGGGATATAGTTGCTTGACTGGGGTTATGGCTTTGCTGCAAGGCAATCGCCAGACGGGATATAGTTAAGCATAAAAGTGTGCAACTTAACCCCAATTTAAGCAATCCTTTATATCTTATTGTTTCCGAGATCTTAATGGTGCCCCTTCAATTTGTAACACCCTGTATATTTAATCATGTTATCCTTAAATAAACAAAAACAGGAAAGAAAAACAAATTCTTAAATAAATTAAAGTTTTTTTTAATATACAGGGTGATTTTTACCATATAAGCATAAAGTTGCAAAATTATTGCTAGAGACATACACTCAAGAATAAACAGTAACAAAAAAACGTAGACAGTTTTTTGTTACATAATAATTAGATAGGTTTTTGTATTTTTTTGTGAAAATTTAACCAATAAACAAGTTGATGATGATGATGATGATTTTGTTTATGTCTATTAGTACTCTGTTATAAGTTGTATTAGTATGTGAGTTGATTTTACCGCAAGCAAATAAAATTCTGGCCTCGTTTTCTAACATTATTTAATTTTTGTCCTTGGAATTTACGTTCTCTTTTTATTAAAAAAATATTTATTATCTTCCTTACTAAAAATCGTTTACTTACTACAATTATTAGGTACTGTTTGTTCTTTACAATTATTTTCCAAGGAAGTGCGTATAGGTTAAAAATCACCCTGTATAGATTTTAAAAATTCTCTAGTCCTCGTTAACCAAGAAAAAATTAAAATGATGTTTTAATTTAATCTAAACAAACAAATTCTTAATTTTACCTTAATTTTAAATGAAATAAAAAAATATGGTGCAGCTTTTTATCCTAAATAAAATATCGTGCTGTAGACTTAAATTAAAAAGATATCGAAATGGTGTAATATTTTTAAAATATAAGTATTAGACCTTGTTTTAAAACTACAAAAATATTATCTGTACCTAATTGATATAAACTATATAAATTTTCATTACAAAAATATCTTATGCACCTAAATAATAAATAATTAATAAATTAATTTATCTATAAAATAAAATGTCTTTTACCCATCATATTTTTTTTTAATATGACTTCAGCATGTTTTTGACGTATGCATTTTTATCATGTTCCCTGGTTCTACGTTACTTAATTAAAACTGCAACGCGGAACAAATTAAAAATGTATTTTTAAATAATTTTTAATTAAGTTTGCGCTTCTTTTTACCCCTTTAATCTCTATGTAACACTTGCTTTTATTAAAAAGTAAATATTCTTTTTCATTGTATAAAATATATTTCTTTACTGGCAAAGTATAAAAATTACCAAAGAAAACATTCCTTCGTCTTATTATTTTCATATTTAAATTAAAACTTTTAAAATGCTTTTTGATATGGTAAGTTTTTTTTTGTTTAAAAAATAATATGTTTTAAAAAAATATATAAACCAAACAATTGAAAAAGTGGCCTTAGCTTTAATAAATAAATAACAAAGTAAAATTTAAAAAGTAAAATTTAAAAAGTAAAATTAACAAAGTAAAATTAACAAAGTAAAATTAACACGAGCCCAAAAGGGGATTTCGGGATTTACTACAGCGCGGCAGATTAATATACCGAATGATGCCTTGTACCCGGTTAAGTATCGCAACCAAATGTGAGCCCCGTATATAGAGCCGATCATAAAAAACAAAAATATATCCATCAGAACTTGTCGAGCGCATCAGATTAAGATAGGGTGAGTTTATTACATGCTAAACAGTGTATATTCCACTAATCTGTCAATTTGAAACTGACGTTAAGAAAATAACATTTTTTATATTGAAGAAAATAATTAAAAGGTAAAGAAAAATATCTAATCCGATACGATCTGAACGATTTTTACAAGCCGAAATACTAAAAATATTTTTTGACATATTTAAAAATCTATAGATGCTTCACCACCGAAAAATATGTATACATTATATAACATTGTTTTCTTCTTATCATCCAAGCTTTAAAACCCAATAGTTAGGTCTTTTGACGCTTAAGTAAATCCCCATTTACCATCGTGGTCTCCTCTACTTTAGTAAACTTTTATAGAATTTTTTTCAAGTCACTAACAATATGACTAAAATTACTATAAAAAAATATATAATTAATGAACGTACCTACGTATTAGTAAATTATGAAATAACATTTATTTGTTTTGTCACAATTTACTATTTTATAAATGCCTATATTTTAAATAATCGTTGTTCATAATACACTTTACTATGATTTTTCCTTTTTTAACATTTTATCATAAAATAAATAATATACATATTACACTTTTATAGTAGGAGAGCCCACAATGCTAAATGGGGATTTACTTAAGCGAGACCCATTGGGTGGCAAAGCTTAAATAATAGGAAAAAAAGTTATATAATGTATACATTTTCATCGGTTGGGGAAGCGACTAAAGTTTTTTTTATATGTCAAAAAATATTGTTAATATTTCGGCTTGTAAAAATCGTTCGGATCGTATTGAATTATATATTTTTCGTTATCCTTTAATTCTTTTCTTCAAAATAAAAAAACTCGTCCCGCTGGAAACTGTCGAAATGACTTTTATTAAGCCCTCTGCTTCCTTTACGTCACTTTCAAATTGTCAAATTAGTAAAAGATACACTGTTTAGCATGTAATTACCTTACCCTATCTTAATCTGACGCGCTTGACAATTTCTAATGGATATATTTTTGTTTTTTATGATCGGCTCTATATACGGGGCTCATATTTGGTGGAGGTACATAACCGGATACAAAGTATCCTCCGGTATATTAATCTACCGCACTGTAGTAAATCCCGAAATCCTTTCTTGAGCTCCCTTACCAGCATGAGTAGCAGCTACGTTATCAATACTAAGTATAAATTTATTATTACCTACTACTTTAGGTACTTTTTGCGATAGAGAAAAACCTATTTAAATAATAAAAACATCTATATTTAAACAATTTCTTTTAATATTACGAAGCAAAATTATAGCGTTTAAACATACATTATTTAAGAGCTAAAAATATCTTTAGAATTTAAAGTTAAATAAAGGATCTAATAGAAAGTTACAACTATTTTAATAATATATTTGTTCCCAGGTTTAAATTATTCAAACCCACGTGCATCTTTTATTTAAATAATGATGATGTATTCTAATTTCCTTTCACGCTGTGACTTTAAAGCAAGATTTAGAAAAAACTAATAACAGGAAAACCAAATTTGTTTTTAATTTAATACTGTCCTTTTTTGACATTTACATATCACTTGGTTTAATGCAGCTTATATTAATATTGTGTCGACCAAGTTAGGGGAGTTTTTATATACTAATACGAGTATAACTTAGGATTTAAATCGGGTAACATAATTTTACCCTGTTGCAAACAACCACTAAAACACTGTTACTATTTAAGTGCGAAAAAGTACACTTTTCCGCACGGATTTTGGTTCTGAGAATGCCACCTTTTCGCACTAGTGCAAAAAATACAAAAATTTTAAAACAAACTTTGGCGAGTCGCAATGAAGGATTTTTATGCACGTCATGTTAAGAAGAAAATTTTGTTTTGGCCAAACCAACTGAAGACGTGGAAGAAACATATTCCACAGACACCAATATTTCCACAACAAAAACTTCTTTAATCCGATATTAACCTGCAAAATGCAAGAAATTTTAGATTAACCAACAATAATATTAAGCACAATTGGGGTATGAGTGTTAAAGTAAAAAAATATAATCAAATTTTGTTTCTCTATACGCTCCTAGAAAAAAATAGCGTTCGGAACACGTGCCGAAAGTGCCTTTACCGCACTTGACTGCTTTTATATACTTGGAATTCCATTTAAAAAAACTGTATTATTAAAAAAGCCTTAGCTTGGATACTTTCGTTAAAAATTGTCGAGATAAGAATGCAAAAAGTGGGTATTTTTTGTTTGTCTTTCAGGTCCTCTTAACCGACTTAAATATGACAACTTCATAGCTTTTGACTTTCGGCCATATAAAAAATGTAAATAACACCATAACATTTCTAAGAAATACAATTGTACCACTTTGATTTATGTTTCGCTGCTCTGGGGACATTAAAGTTATATTTTACGTCGCTGTAGCTCGACTGTCAATTTAACAAAATGGTTTGCAGCTGCAATAAACCAACTTGAATGGAAAGAAACAAAAATTTCGAATCCTTTCAGCCAAAAGATACTCCGAAGATTTCGTTTTTAAGACACAATCTTTACGAGCATGATTTCTTTATGTGTGGCTTGAGAGTAGAAAATAATTTAAAGTTTTTGCCAGATTACAAGATACAGAATTTAGTAAAAAGTAAGTCTTAGTAGTGTGTTTCTATACAAAAAATCATTATAATAATATAATATAATTATTAAATTATTCGCAAAATCTTTTTATTTCTTTATTTCTGAAGATAAGGGTTATGAAATATTACAGTTACATTTTTTTATTGCCCTACATTTTAATTTACGGCATTTTAAATCTACAAGATATCGAAAATCTCCACCTCCAAACTTAACTTAAAAAAACGTTATACTTCTTAAAGTACGGGTTGTCATTTTTTATATTAACTTTAATACCAATTTACATTGTTAAAAAATAAAATACACATTTTCCCAAATTTCAAAAATGTAAAAAAAACTAATATTATTATTGTTTCTTTAATAATTAATGACAATTTAACGATAAAACTATGCGGAGAAATAATGTTATTTATTTTCGCGAAAACCATACATCAAATAAAAAAGTCAAGATACTAATTTTGTTTACAACTAAACAGGAATTTAAAATAATATTTTTTTTTAAAATAATGCAGCAAAGTATCATATTTTTTAATAAAAATATTTACTGTAAATCCCTCACGGTCGATACTGGTGACAATATTATTTTTCTTGTACGTCAAAAATAAATAAATAAAATAATTAGAAAACGTTTTCTAAAATTTTTCAGAATATTTAAGGTAAGTATATACGTAATTATTAAAAAACAAAGATTTCTTTTAAATGTTTACACCCCTAAATTTACGTAATTAAAAAGTAAAACGTATGTGACATAATATGTCATAATATATTATATTCATATAAATGTAGGTTGTTATTTTTTATTTCCAATTATCCCCTAAAGTTTGTTGCTAGAGTTACTGAACACCCTGTATAAAAAAAATATTTTTACATTTGACATTTTTTGACAAATAAAGTCATTGTAATTCTTTTGTTTAGTTATAAAGGACTGGTCCTTGATCCAGCGACAGATTTTCGAAACCAATTTTCTCTCAGTCCATAACTCGTAAAATGCTTTAAGAGGGTTTTACATGAATACATAAAAGCTGCGGCGGTGTTAGTGAAATTGAATAGGGTTCTGCAAAGAAAAGATTCAAATTAAACTTGTGTTTTTTTTAAACCACCCTTTATATTGGTTTAGTTTTGGATTGTAGAAATAAAAGTAACGTAAATTTTATTAGCGATACTTATACCAAAAATGTAAGGTTTGTAAGATTTTTGTGATTTTTTAAATATTAACTGTACCATTACCTACATGTAATTTTTTACTAAAAATTATACAGGGGGTCTAAAAATTAATTTAATAGTAAATATAAGTTATTGGACACCCTGTATAATTTTTAGTAAAAATTTAAATGTCGATGATTTAACACTTAATTTTCTAGCAATCTAACATATTGTAAAAAGTACAGCTTAAATAGGGTGGGATATATTAAAATTTTGTTTTTGTCACGATTTTTCAAAAATCCCAAATATCCTAAAAACCTTTTAGTTTTGGTATAAGGATTGCTGATAAAAATTAATTATGTTTACTCCTACAATCCCAAAATGAAGTAATATACAGGGTGTTCCTTTTTAAAAAAAACACTAGTTTAATATTAATCTTTTTTCTGAAGCACCTTGTACAATTCCACCATCGGAGATACAGCTAACTCTCACAACAATTCATGTACAACTCTCTTAAAGCATTTTATAAGGTATGGACTGAGAGGAAATAACTGACAAAATTTTGCATCTGACAAAGTTTGGCACTTGATATGTCCGATTTCTTAGTTTATTAATTAATTTCTGGAAGCTAATATAACAATATTTCTTCCAATTTTTACCTTTCCATAAGCAGCCAATTTCAGCAAAGCTAAGAAATATTTTTAAGGCATACTTCTGCAAATGATAAATGACACTATACAGTGTGTCTACGTAAGTTGGCGTCATATTGGATTTTTTTATTATTATTAATTTTGCAAAAAAAATATCCCTTTAAAAGCTTTTTCATGGTCCAAAACCTAAAATGCAACCATTACATATCAAACTGTATCTACGAGGTTTGGCCAAAAATGTAATTTTTGCTCAAGAGTAAAATACCTGTATTTTTTTAATTCAAAAAATTTGTAATTTGCATTAGAAACGTAAAAACTTACATTCGCCTAATTTTTTTTTATTTTTTAACGTATTAAAATAATAAAAGCACCATTTTGTAAGGATGATGCTTTAGTATATATATATATATATATATATATATATATATATATATATATATATATATATATATATATATATATATATATATATATATATATATATATATATATATATATATATATATATATATATATATATATATCTTTCATAAAATTTATTTTTCTCTTAACACATACAGGATACGACAAAAGGTATGAATATTTTAAATGAAACACACTGTATATTCACCATTTAAAAGATAATTTAAATAGCGTTACAAAAATACCATATTTTATGGGTCTATCTTTAGTGGTTTTGGAAATATGGCCATAAATCCAGTTATTGGGCAATAATTATTGCCCTAATATAACTTACCTACATAATTAAAATGTACATTTATTTTTTTACATTTGGATTCTCATATTTCCGAAACTAATAAAGATAGATATATTAAATGTAGTATTTTCAAAAAGGTTTTTAAAAGATCTTTCTGTTAGTGATATAATATACAGAGTGTTCCATTTAAAAAAATTATACTTTTGTCCTACACTATACATTTTAAAAGATATTAAAAATCTATTGATTTAGAAACTAACGAATAAATCCAACAAATTGATATAAGTATTTATTTTGTACGATAAACAGTAAAAAAGTTAAGGGAGTGTAAATTTATAACTTGACACCCGGTACAAACTTACAGTTTCTGGATGATCAAATTTTTTTATTTTATTTTATTTTATTTTTTTAATTAATAAAAAAATTGCATATTTAGGTTTAATTTTTAATTCTAAACATCTTTTCCTTTTAACAATTTTCAATATTAGCAAAAAGACAGGTACTTTACTCTTAACCAAAAATTGAATTTTTGACCAAACCACGTAGACGACTGACACAATCAATACCATGCAGAAATTTTTATAAAGAGTAACTTTTTTCGTAAAATTAATAATACAAAAGTGTCCCATTTGACGCCAACTTACGTTAACAAACTGTATATTTTTAATTTTATTCAATTCTTAAAATTCCCAATTCTCAAAAAGGTTCTTTTGCATTATTACTTTAACTTTAAAATCGAAAAAAAGTTTTTTGTTTTTTTAATGCAATTTTATGGTCTATTTGAAAACTTGCAATGTTAACTTTGTTTAGTCCTTTGGGCCTAAAATGTTTACCGTGCAAAAGTCTTTTAAACGGGCATTTCCTTTTTCAGAAAATAATAATGCCTTATATTAATGAACTTATTTCTACCTTACTTTAAACATCGAACCTAAAATCTCAGCATGAATTCACATGGTCCAACAACTTTAGCGTAACTGTCATATATAAATTATATTATGGATTAAAAAATAAATTATTTCCCTTTTATATTAATTACCAAACCCATTTTTGACAGTTAACAAATAAATTTATTACTGTTCGAATTAGGGTATAAAGGTATTGAACACCACTTAATTCATAAATCATGTGTCTAGAATATTAAAATATCCAATATGTACTTTAAACTTACTTAGACTTTGACAATCTTCGATTTCCTTAGCCTCCTCTTTTATTACTTTTTCGTAGACACGGGCAGTCCTTTAGGCTATTTGGGCCCAGTGGCGGCACGTAGTAAAAAATTTTAAGGTGTTCTGCAATTTTTGTAAAAAAAACAAAATAAGAAAAAGCTACCCTATTTTTTGTAAATTAAGTCTATTCTACGCTCTTTTCTGCTTGCAAATTTTGTAATCACTTTTTATTAAAATTGTCTAATTTAGAGCTAAAATTTTAACGCTATGTAATGTTAAACGATCTTCAATCATTAAATTTCTGAGAAAGGTCTTGATCCGATTTAGGGTTGAAAACATCGTTCAGCCTCTGATGTCGTCATGAGAGTTGTTGTTATGAAGATGACTTTTAGAGTCTTCATGTATGTCTTTTTATCTTCAAACTTAAGTGCTCTAGATCGGTGACCCTTATTTCTGTCCAAGCTTTATCGCCTCCACAAGTAAGCAGGGAAAACAGTATAAAGCATTTTTTTTGTTACATCCACAAATCCATTCATTTTTTGCTGAATGTCACTATTAAAATTGCGTGTATACGTTTTTCCTCTACTTCACCAGCTTTCTTAATAATAATATCTGGTTATGGTCTACCTTTTGCTTTCAATTCAATCTTTTTTTTTCATATGAATATTTAAAAAATTTCTTTACATTAATTAAATTGAAGACCACTTCCATTGTACACACTTAATAATAATTATTGTCAAAAATACACACAAAAAATACACGCACTCTAATATTAATGTTTTTAAGTCAATTTCCAACCCGCCGTAAACTAGAAAGTCGCGTAAAAACTCGATACAATAACGCTTATACCGCGCTCCGCTGGACAAACTGCAGCGAATTCTTCAGGTTGAATTAAGGCTTGGTTTTAGGCGGTGATGATTGGCAAGGGGCAGGCGAAGTGTAGCGGGGGTGTTGGAACGTGCTCGTAGAGCTCCGTCATGTGGGCCACATAAATAATAATTCAGAGTTTCAGCGTGAGTCGGTGGCCTATTCCACTGGTCGACATTGTGGAGCACAGACATAAAGAAACTATTTATTTTTTTATTCTTTTTTTTTTGGAGCTCTGCAGCACTGCAGCACTTATTCACTAGCCGCCACTGCCTGGGCCAGTAATGAAATTGACAAGTCTGCCACGAATATTTATACCCCCATATATGGAAGCAACGCTTTAACCCAGTCTGTCAATGTCATATTTGGGGTGTCGGACTGAGCAAACGCGTCACATTTTTTTGTCAGTCAAATTTACCACAATGTTTTACATGCAAATTTTAAACATTGTGCCAAAAAATCGTAACGATTACAGTTACGAAACCCGTTCAATCCGATACCCAAAACATGGCAAAGGGCCTTATGGTTTCATGACTGTAAGACTTACGATTTTTGACAAAATGTTTAAAATTGTATGTAAAGCATTGCGGTACACTTGTCCGACAAAAAATGTGACGCGTTTGCCTAGTCCGACACCCGAAACATTTGATATTGATAGGCTGGGTTAAAGCGCCGCTTCCATATATAACGGTATGAATATTCGTGGTATACTCTTCAAAAGAAACCCACCTAAAAAGGTTTTACACGTGTTCTTATCATAAAATCCATTTTGTTACTGGCCCAGGGACTAAATAATTTATTTTTAAAACCAAAACCTAAATTTAGATATTCCTTTAAAGCAGCTACAAGTTTATTGTTATGCAAAACCTTCCTTAATACAGAATCGACCTCATTTACTTAGTTGAATTTTTAATTGACGTAATTGATTTATATGGAAATGCAAGACAAATCAAATCCAAAGAAAGGAGCACATAAGCGCTTCAGAAATTTAAACGTCGACAACCGAGCAATTACATTATTTCTTTGCACCACGTGGTGGTTAGCTTTTATCGCTCGGTAAAAACATTTTGCGAAACAAGTAAAATAAACTAAGAAAAAATACCTAATTGGCTTCTTGGCAAACAGACGTATACATATTAAATTTGTATAAACTTTTTTTTTTGTTTATGTATTTTTTTGTTGAGTCGTTGTATCTTTTTCTATAATTTTATCGAATATTGCATACTCTTTTTGCACAAAATTTGCTTCACCTCGGTAGCGCATACTTTTTCCATAATTCATTAAAATAGTCGTTATGTTTAGCAACCTATTTTTTTTTCAGCGGTCTATACAAAAAAAATAATATTTACTGACAGAGCAAAATAAAAAGGACTTAATATCTTATTAGAAACATAAATCCTTCAGATCAAGAAAATTCAACATTTCTTGTTTGTTTTCAATCAAGTTAAGTTATTTCTGCTACAAACCATTTGTTAAATTGACATTTGGGGTGCAAAAATAAAAATATATTACTTTATTGAAAGCAGACCAGCAAAATATAAATCAAAGTAAAGCAATTTATTTTCGTAGCAATGTTGTGTTTTTTGAATTTTTAATATTACCAAAAATAGGTCGTATATAAACCTGTAACTAAGAAAAAGGCATACCATTTTAATTAAAGTATTAAAAAACAAAATGATGCCATTTTAACTGCTAAAGCATTATACCAGAATTTAATAAATATTAATAGTGAAAAAATAGTCTCAGTGGAGCGAAATGTTTAGTGAGGAAATGAAACACGAAGTCTTCTCCACTTACTTTAATGGGAATTGTAGAGATTTACAAATTGCAAGGGGTAAAGGGACATGTTTTGAAGATAGAAATCATCCTCATCAGCTAAAGAATATCGCAATTTTTAAAATGTGATTTAAGTGACATGAGAAGAAGCTTACCTAAAGGAACGTCTAAAATAGTCGATCAATCTCACATGATAAAAATGTAAAATTGTTAAATTGATTGATATTTTAGCTACACGCTATTCTGTTAAATTAGTCCTTTAATTTCGCAGGTCTCTCTGTCCACATGTTGATAGTTACCAGCCACTTTGTTGCAACCACCAATTGTTCCTTGGAAAATATTTTTGAAAAGGAATTTTAAATGTTTAATTTTGGGGCTATTCACAATATTCTACGACTAAACTTGAGTTCATTATAAGACTTAGGTTTTTAAATTATATTTGTGCTTTGTCTTAAAACTTTTGTGAAAGATTTAGAATTCAAGAGTAAACTTCAAGTATTCTAGGTAAACTTCTTCTCATGTCACTTATATCACATTTTTAAATTTTGTTGACCTTTTGGCTCATGAAGATTTATATCTTTGACGCATGTCCTTTACCCCTTGAAATGTAAATATCTACAATTCCCAATGAAGTTAGTGGAGAAGACTTCGTGTTTCATTCCTTACTATTAATAGTGATTTTACTCGACGACGCTGCGTCCAATCAGGCCCCCTCTAACGCGCCTTTCCTCATACGACTTGCTGGCCAAAACAAAGCCTGTTATCCTTTTCTATACTGTGCAGTCGTTCGCTTCGTATGGTACTTGGTGGCTCGACCTTGCCGACACTATTTGAAAGCTGTTTTCAAACGCGCCGCGAAAGGGTGCCGCCAAAGGTGGCTATATTTTTTAAATGCAAAAAATGCATTGATTTATCCTTTAACTTACATTCTATCACTTTTGGTCTAACCGGTAATGACTTTAACTATTAGTTTTTTTAATAGAACCACCAGTATAATTTTATCCTATTTCGATAGGATGACTCACTGCGTGGTAATTTTATTTCTTTTTTGTTTTTTAGTGTGCCATGCTATAGAAAAGAAAAACGTTTAAAGAACACACGGTATTAAACCTATACCCAACCATTTAAGCATCGTATTTATTTTCTCTGGTAGAATTAAAACTTTCGACCTAAATTAATATGTCACTACTTTTAAATGTGTCTGCATAAAAGACTCTGAAAATTCGTTTTCTTTTACTTAATCTAAACGTTTTTCCTAAGAATAAAACCTGTAATTTACCTGGAACTCACGTACAGCTGCTTTGCTTGTTTTTCAAATAATTTCATTTGGCCTCTGTGGATTGAAATTACACAGTTTAAAGAAAAAGAAAATAAAAACCTTAACCTCCGCTACATCACTTAAAATATAGGAAATAAAAAGTTCGTTCGGGAAATTAAATTTGGAATTATTTATTAGATAAGTACTTTTATCGTTTTAAATCAATAAGGTAATAATCTCATAATTTTTTTATGACCGTTAAAAAAGTGATATTTTTTAATATTATCATAAAGATAGAGTAGTCTATTTTAGCACACTTCTTAAAAAAAAGTGTAGTTTATGGGTTTTTTTTACACTTGAATTTGTGTTTTGTTTTAATAATAACTAAAATTTTTTTGGTATGAATTTATGTAATGTAACAGCAAACGCGTCATTAACTAAACCAAAAGATGAATTTATTTTAGTTAGTGTGTCCCTAAATATGAAATTTGACAGTTTGCGGATACATTTGGTAGATTTTATCAAAAATTTTACTACTACTACCTAATAATAAATTACTATGACTAAGATACCTAATTAAAATTCAAGATGTATACGGTGGTAGAAAAATTATGGTATGCACCACATGCATAAAGTATTTTTTTACTAATAGGCCACCTATTCGTAAAAAAATCACCTTATACACTTTAAATAAATTGTTGTAAAACAATATGAAAAATTTAATAATGAAAAAGTATAAAATATAAATTTTATATAATTTTTTTACAAAATATTTAAATTAAAATTCTATTTAAATTAAAACATTTTTATATTATCAAAAACCTTTTAAAATTTTATTATAGAGGAACGAAATGGGAAACATACACAGTAATGTTTGTTATACAAACTTTATACAGTGTGTTCACTTAAACCCGCAAATTTCATATGTCAAAATACTAGTACTTTAACTAAGTATACCTATGCTCTAAAATTAAATAGGAAAATACAAAGTTTTAAAGACAAGGCTAGAAAATTATTTCTAGTGGTTTTTTGGCTTTAAAAAATATATTTAATGTTAATTTTAAAGTGCTAACTAAAGGGTACTATCTACGCTACTTTAAATTTGTCCAAAACGTACTAATTTTTCGTGGTTTTTCTGTTTGTACCATCTTAGTAAAACAGTGAACTCCCGTATATTTTTCATTGCTTAACAAAAAAATATAAATTATTGCCTGTAAAAAACTATAATTCACAAAAACAAAGGTTTTGGTTATTATTTTATACTTATTTTATTTTTGATTTTGAAACAAAATATCATTTAGAAAATGTATCAAGAATAAAGTTTATTTAATAAAAATATACTGCAAAATTATATTGATCTCTTTAATTTGGCTGAAATATATTATTTCCATTCTTACAAACCAATAAGTAGGAAGTATTTTGCTTTTTTGTAGGAATTTTCGCGGCTTTGGCTTTATTGAGATAGCCAAGACCTTAAACCTTTCTAAAGCGTTCTGGGGTAAAAAAACAGAAAAAAAAACTTATTTGTACCATTTTAAAACACGAATTTAACTCCTCAAAAATATAAGTATTTTGTATTTGACAATCCTGTGTGCCAGCTTTAAAAATTCTTTTAAAATAGTTATATAAAAGAAAATAATAAACTGCAAAAAATAAAGCCGCTTAAAAATCTCAACAAACTGTAATTCCTTCTTTAGTAGAGGAAATTTTATATTGTATTTTTTTATGCGCAACTGATCCTTGCTACTGCAAATCATTTAATAAAGTTTCTTTTTAAATAGAAAGTTTTAATAGCGGTTTTAAAGCGATTATACAGTTACCACCAAAAAGTTGGACATAAAAGAACATTGGTTTTATTTTTCAATTTATTAAAACACATTTTTTGACACTCTTCTCTACCTGCCCATTAACCCAAAAATCAATAGTGAAATTCGGATGGATGGGAATATGAAAAATAAATATAAAAATATATTTTATTTATCAAAAAGTAAAGTTCGTTTAGATTTAAATATTTTTAGAAATTAAAGACAAATTTTGTGGAAAATATTGCCAGTGGAACTACAAGGATTAACTTTTTGCCTTATAATGAGGTTATTAACTATTAAATGACAAACCAGAACTAACCGGTTGAGTATTTAGAAATTTTGGAAATTTTTTTGCATTTAAAATTCAAAAAAATAATAATAATAAAGAATTTAGAGACAGAGACCAAGAGAGGTAGTCAGAGTAGGTCCACCTGTTTTTCTTAAAGCTCTACAGTATAAGGATTTGCCAATCAAAATGTATAGAAGAATAATATCATTTATTGCATATAACAACTATAGTATTTCAAATACAATTGGAACAATTCTGCAATATCATTTTTCAAGTTTCAAGCAAAAATTAAGAAAAGTACTGTTGAAAAACTGTTATTATGTTTTAATAATAAAATACTATACGACTTACTTACTACTAACTGGTATAGATTTAAACATGGAAGTAATAAAAGATAAACCACATAAAAGGATATTTAACTTTTTTTGGTACTTAGTATAACGCTTATTAAATTTCTCAACTTTCCTTTAGTTGTAAAGTAAGTAAATGTATGTTTTTTTAAAATAGGAGCTATTTAAACACCACTTTGAAAATAAAAGCTCTGACCTTATTTTAAACACTCTACTACATATAGTGGCTTAAAAATACTGAAGGAAAATAGAACTCCAAAAGTATCTTTTAGCTAAAAGGTTTTGACAGTCTTGTTTCTTTTTATTTTTAGTAAATGCTACTACTAATTATTTGTTCTTTTAAGGAATATTGTTCAGGAATAAAAATTAGAAGCTGATTTAAAAATTAAGATAAAAGTTTTTTAAAAATAAATTTTAATGAAAAAATTAAAAGAATTAAAGGGTGCACTGGAAAAAAATGTAAATTTTTAGGGTTTTTGAAAAAAAGGAATTTTTAATGTTTTATTTATATGTTATTAAAAATACATGGTGGTCGCAAACTTTTTTACAAGTGTATAAATTTTAAATATTTTTATTTCTGAGTCATCCAAACTTTTAAAATTATTAATTTTTAATGATTAAATTTATCCGTAAATTATTAAATTTTAAATTTAGTGATACATGAACTAATGACGGAATTTATATAACCTTAATCCTTTGGTTTAGTTGACATCTTGTTTAGTGTTACATATAAAAAAATAAAAGTGTTGGTTATTGGCAACTTCCTTATTACTAAAAATACAAAATAGTTTGTTTTTTTGAAAAACTGATAGCATCTTTAACGTTCTTGAAGGTTAAAATGACAATCGAGTTTTTGAGTAAGAGACAAAATACCAGTTTTTTAATGGAAATACCCTGTATATGTTATAACTATTAGAAAAATATTTCACAATCTGATATGTCTAATTTTTCATGTAGACCAGGTCGTATGGGCGCCAATGTATCAAAAATTATTTTTATAGAATTTTTTGCAGAATCATGTTCAGAATAAAATGATGATTACGACGACCTATGTTGCCAGTTCAAACTGTGGTCAAAATTTTTAAACCTTAATGGTTTTTACAGTAAAAAAATTCATCAAATAAAATTTTATTTTATTTTTCGACTAATTTTCCACCAAAAATTACTCGTTACGTTTTTTCGAAATATTATTATTTATCAAGGTCATTTTTTCGTTTTAACCTTATTCATCAGAGTGGTTTAAACCGCAATAAAATGACAATATAAATATGAGAGCTAGATAGAGATAGGTATTCAAATGTTTTAAACCGTCTTATAACACGAAAAAACGCCTCAAGTTATGACCATTTAAACAATTAAAAATTAGCAATTTTGGCGTGACCACACGTCCCGATATTGGCGGGACTGTCCCGCTTTTGGAGGAATATCCCGCGTCCTGCCGATTTTAGAAAATGTCCCGATTTATTAAAAAAGTTGTCGTGGGACTGGTTGTAAACAAAGCAAGGAGGGTTTTTCGCGGTGCTGAGGACCTAATTTTTTTGCCTTTCAAAGAATTTGTAGTTGTCCGAATAATTTTATTCATAATTTTTATCGTTTCATAATAAAACATTTCAAAGGTGAGGACCTTTCTGTTTTTTGTTTTTTGCTCTTCAAAACAAAAACAAAAATTGTTGGAAAACAAAAACTTTTATCTTATTTAATTATTTCCCATTTGTCCTATCTCGCTTTCTATGATTGAGACAGTGGTCACTTTAAATTTGGCCCAACTTTACCATAGCAATTATGTACGACAATATAAAAAATTGACACGATGTATTTTGCCTAGAATTCTTGAACCTTTTGTAACAATTTTAGAGTAAGCTATTTGACAATTTTGAGTTCCTAATTATATTTAGTATTTTCTTAACAAAGTGTATTTTCCATACATATCCATGCAGGGAAAGTGTAAATATTTTTAGGAATTAAAAACAAGATATAAACTTTGTTAATAAAATAAAAAATATATCTAGGAAGTCAAAATTGTCAAATCGCTTACTTTACAATTGTTACAAAAGGTTTAAGAATCCTATAAAAAATACATCGTTTCAAATTTTCATTTTGTCGTACATTATTTAATTGGTAAAGTTGGGCCAAATTGCTCATTTTCAATTGTTTAAATGGTTATAACTTGATAAATAATAATTTTTTGAAAAATGTAAAGAGTCATTTTCGGTGGAAAATTAGTCAAAAATATTTTAAAAAATATTTGATGCAAAAATAAATCGTAACCGTCAAAACAATTGCGGTTTAAAAAACTGCGACCAAAATTTGAGATTTTAAAAGTATATTTATTTACTATAAACACTTCCAAAGACATATTGCTGTATTTCTTCTAAAATTCTTCGTATGGGTTTAAGACATTTATATGTTTTCGACGATGGAAAATTTATAAGACAAAGCATTATTTAGAGACATACATCTTCTAAATTATAAGTGGCACAGTGGTTATATTTCTTATTTCTCCGTTTCCGTCAACTTAACAAATGGCTTGCCGCAGTAACAAACAAACAGAAACAGAAACAAATAAAGTATGTCAAATTAGGTCGGTTAAGGGGCACTTTAAAGATTATTTTAATTATTGTGATAAAAATGTGTGTAAAGGACTAAATAATAACATAAAAACAAATTTCGTATCCATTTATCTCTAAATTTATAGTGTTGTATCTTCAAAGAATGTCTGTTAATTTGCAGTGTGTCAGTTATTATAGTGGTTTATCTAACAAGTCCATAAAGTGATACTTACGAATTGGACCACAGCCACAGAACGAGCCGACACGCAAGTGCAGCTATACCATGAGTAACAAAAAGACTTTATAGTCCCTGGGCAAGGAAATAAATGGACTTGGCGCAATGTTTAAAAATAGAATGTTAAACATTGTGGTAAACTTGTTGTAAAAATGTGACGCGTTTGCCCAGTCGGACACCTGAAACATTTGACATTGACAGGCTATTCATGGTATACTTGTCAAAAGAAACCCCTCTTAAAAGGTTTAAAAAGGTTTCTTATTAAAAAGCCCAAGTATAATTTTTCTACCACCGCATAAAACCTTCCCAAATAAACATTATATACCTGTTTTATTTATTTTAAAGTTTTTTAGCACTGCCATTATGTTGCAATAAAAAATAATGACCTTTCTATTTTTAGAGAGACTTATACTCTATAACTATGCACTTGTGTGTTTAGGAATTTTTAGTGATTACTTTTTGATTTGCAATTATTATTATATTTTGATTATTTTTATTAAATTTATTTGAAAATTGTAAAATTCTAAATTTAGTGACACACGAACTAAAAGAAATAATGACTAAATTAAAGGTAACTTGGCTTAATATTGCATAAAATCATATTAAAATTAATTGTAGTAGGCAATAAAAGAAAAGATAATTAAGGTGTTTAAAAAATGTTACTTTTTTAAGCACTTTATGCTGTGTAACAAAATGTTCACGATTAAGAAACTAAGCATTTTTTTAACGGTCGTGAAAAAGCATATTTTTTTAATTGTTCGATATTTGTTATATACAAACTTTGCGTAAACTCTATTATCTTACTGCTCTGGTTAGTCTGTCTTATTAAAATAAGAAAAATGATTCATATAAACATGGGTCAGATTTTTTTTTTTTTTTTTTTTGAGATACAGAAAGATTATAATTTTTTTAAATTGTAAAATAATTTAACACCTATTTTAGTAAAGTTTCTTAGACTTGATATAAACGTTGGTTAGGTATTTATTTTATTGTTACATAATTGCCATAAACCTAGTCTTTTAAGGAAAAAAAATTCTTATAGTTTTTTTTAATAACTGTCAATTTTTCTGCTTTTCTCATTAATAAATTTTTTAACCGCTTTTCCACTTGAAAATTACTTTAATTATAACTTGTTTACCAAAGAGCATTACAAAAGCAGCTAATCATCATTCACCCATAGTATTTCTCAAAAATATTTTTATTAATTTTCACGTCGGAAAATAACTTAGTTTTACAAACGTTTCGTTTTATACGGTTTATACACCTAAGTATTTTTAGGCTATTGAAAACATAATAAGAAGAACAACACGGCACTGAACGGCTACTTTATAAAAAAATACGACAAACACAAAGTTTTGAAGTTCTCAAACATAATTTTTGCTAAACTAGACAACTGCTAGTTTGTAGAATAAAAGCTTAATATTCTAGAAAAATATTTTAAATTGTTATGTCTTTACAGCCGATAAAAATACCCGATTGTTTTAAACATGAAAGCGGTCTTACTAAATTGATTTAAAGTAGAACAATTTTAAATAAGGTCCCCAATGTTGTTAATAATACCCCCAATTTTTTGAAAGGTGGTAGACAATGTAATGTTTTTAAAAAGACAACTTTCTTGGGCTTCCAAAGTGAGGAAGTTTTTTTATAAGATAAACCAATGTTGAACGATTGAAAAAAGCATACATACACGTTTGTTTTTTGAAGAGATCTAAATGTACTTAAATACTTTAAGAATAACAAAGATTTGACATTTCTCCGCATTTAATGGCAATAAGGATCATTTACAGCAGTTAAATTGATTTGACCTAATCTTTATACGGAGTAAGTTGGAAAATTAGGTTTTTTTTCAATTTTTTTAATAGAAGGTTCTGATTTTAAAATATAAACTAACTTTTAATTAGTAATAAGTTTTCCAAATAATATTTTCCCCAAGTTCAAAAATAAAGCTAGTTTTCTCTTGTGTCATGTTCGTTAATTTGCACTTACCTCGTATACGCTACTGCTTATTTAATTTTTAATTAGTGTTTTGTGGGTTTTGGTGTATGCAGAAATTTTTATCAGGAATAAAAATTTTTGATATAATAAAAAAGTAAAAAGTTTTCCATATGGTTTAACACTTTCTGGCACAAACACATTGTATCTATAGCCACGGCAGCTTCAAAAAGCTTCGATTTCTCTTTCGAGCCAAAAGTATTTTTCCCCTTCTAATTTATACACTTTATATGTGGCCCATATCCGCCCTCCCTTGGAATATTGTTCTCATATCTGGGGCATGGCGTCCCTCACAACCCTAAGCATTCTTGATTCTATTCAAAGAATAACTATTCGTCTTATTAATGATCCTTCACTTAAAGAAAGGCTCCCCTCTCTTGCGCATCGTCGGGCTGTGGGGCATGTATCACTTTTTTATAGGTACTTCCATGGCTTTTGCTCTGAAATTGTCCGGTATAGTTCCTCCACTCACGGTTCCCAACAGAGAAACTCGTGGTTCCGCGCGTATGCATCCCAATAACGGTCCAACTGGACAGGCCCCGAACTTCCCACTTTGTTCGTTCTTTTATCCCTAGAGTTTCTTGATTGTGGAACCTGCTGCCCGCGGAGGTCTTTCCTTCCCCCAAGTATTGAAGTCCCGTGTCAACAAACTCCCTCTTACCTCGCCTAAGACACCCACGGTGCGCTAGTATTTAGGCTTTTAGCCTTCGTGGTTTGTCCAAAGATAAAAAAATGGTTTAACATATCTGGCAGTCACTGTTTATTATTTAATATCTTTCGCATTTTGACAATTTAATATTCATACAGCGAACCATTACATTAAAGAATAAATGTTTTGAAATACAAGAACTACACGCGAATTTATAGTGTGCTGCTTTAGCGCCTTTAAAGTAATATTTCTTGTCTCTGAATTTTCGTCAATTTAACAAATGGTTCGTAGCTGCAATAAAACCGCCCTAAATGAGAAAAGTAAAAAATGTTACATACTTTCAGCTGAAACATGTACAGTCAGTCAAAAAGTCTCCATACACTAGTTTATCTTAAAATATTTTTTAAACTATGCTTTTTAATTTATGTTTATATACCAATATATTAAAAACAAATATCGGTGATCTCCTTAAGAATAGTAAAAACAAAACTTAAGTCTTTCATAAAACTTTCTTTGATCAGTGAAAAAATAAATATCAATAGTAACAAAAAATTACGTCAAAAAAGTCTCCATACACTTTTGAGAAAATGCTCTTTCTCAACATCGGTTATCAAAATTTTATCAAGTTAGCCTGTGTGAAGTTTTGCTTTAAACAAATGAATTATACTTGTTTAACAATTCCATTTTAACGTATAGGGTGTTGACAGTACCAGCAAAATGAGTGATAAAAATCGTGATATTCCACTTTCTGTTCGAAAAATCATTATAGAATTATGGAAAAAGAAAATATCCTTTAGAAATATAGGCAAAACAGTTGAAAAGTCACATGCTACCGTACAGTACATAATAAATCAGTATAAGGCCACCGGTTCCTGTAAAGTAAGACCGCGCTCCTGTCGTCCCCAAAAGTTAACTGCACGTGAAGAGTCCAGTGTTGTGGCAAAGATTAGAAAAAAATTCTAAAATAAGTGCTCCAAAATTGGCAAAAGAACTAAGGGAAGAATCTTTAAAAAATGTTAATCCTCAAACTATTAGAAATTGTTGCACCGAATGGATTATAAAGGCTGTGTTGCGAGAAGAAAATCATTAATTTTAGAAAAAATCGAAAAAACCGTTTAGAATTTGCCAGACACGTTAACAAACAAATGAGTTTTGGAAAAGGGTTATTTTTAATGATTAGACCAAAATTAACCTTTTTGGATCAGATGACCGGGATAAAGGCTGGAGAAAAAAAACAGCCTTAAAAATCAAAAATATTTGTCCAACAGTGAAGCACGGAGGAGGTAATGTCTTACTATGGGGGTGTATGTCAGCCAATGGGACAGGCAATTTGGTCTTTATCGATGGTATTATGGATCAACATGCCTACTTAAATATTATAAGGAATAATTTAAATCCAAATGTTGAAAAGCTTGGTCTTGAGGGTCGTAATTTATTCCAACAAGATAACGATCCCAAGCACACTGCAAGGCTTGTACGTGAATGGATGAGCCACAATGTCCGCCAGCAACTTCCAATCACCGGACGTTAACCCAATAGAACACCTGTGGGAGGAATTAAAGCGTCGTGTGAGAAAACACCAAGTTAGAAATAAGGAAGATCTCAAAAACAGAATAAGACTAGAGTGGGAAAGCATTCCGCTAGAAGTTACAAGAAAGCGTCTCCCAAAAGGATTAATGCATTCATTAAAGCAAATGGAAACTGTACTAAGTATTAGACCTAAAGTATTAAACAATTTTATAATACAAAATACTACTGTATGAAAACTTTTTAACGTTATTTTTTGTTAATAGTACTATTTAATTCTTCATTGTTCAAATAAAGTGTTATAAAAGACTTCAGCTTTGTTTTTATAAGTCCTAAAGGGCTGCCGATATTTACTTATAATATTTTTGTTAATAAACATAAATTAAATGGCACACATTAAAACATTTTTTAATAAGACTAGTATATGGGAACTTTTTTGACTGACTGTATTTTTAGGATTTTTGTATTGTGTTTTGTTAAAGAAGTAGAGAATAATCATTAACGCTTCTTTAGTTGATGTATTATATCTATTTTTTTGTTTTTTTCCCGGATAAACGAATGAATATTCGAAAAAAAAGTCGTGTAAGCAAAGAAAAAATATTAAATCTAAATCCCTGTCTTCTTTTCTATACGAAAAGTAATGATATCCAAACAAAAATATAAATTTGAAAAAGGTGAGCCAAATTCAATACTAAAATTATGCTTTGCTGTGGGTTTCGCCGCAAAAAAATGAAGATTAAAATGAGTGCCAAGTTCTGTACAAAATCCAAATATGTATGAGATCTTATTGAAAATAAGCCCTAGTTTCTTATATAAACACAGGTTCAGAAACGCTATATTTAAGAGATACAGCGGGTTAAAATTCTAAAAAAAATTATCATAATTTTTAAACCGCTCTAGATATTTAATTGTTATTTGGAACATTGCTTTTGAGCAAAATAGACATGTTTTTTATATTCAAAAAATAATACTAGTGGCATTCGTAACATATTTGTATGGACTATTTTTCAAGAAAAAAAATAGCGCCAGTGTTTTTTTTTAAATAAAAAATTATTTTCAAAATTCTCATTGAATTTAATACAAATTTGATCTTCTGACTTCTACCCGAACGATGCACCATTTTTAGGAAAAAAATAAAAACCACTTTGATGCATGACGAATTTGTTAATAAAACCTTCACAAGAATTATTTGATTTTTTTTAATGTTTAACATTTTTGTCATTATTTTCGCAAATTCGTCATGCATCAAAGTGGTTTTTATTTTTTTATTTGAAATTTATGCAACGTTTAGAAAAAGAAGAAGAAATTTGTTTCCAATTCAATAGGAATTTTAAAAATATTTTTAATTTTAGGAAAATCAGTGACGTACCATTTTTTCTTGAAAAATAGTCCATATCAATATAGTACGAACGTCACTGGTATTTTTTTTTAATTTTACATTAAAAAAGGCCTTTTGCTACTGTTAAGCAATGTACAAAATACCAACTAAATATCTAAAGCGGTTTTAAAAATTATATTAAATAAATATTTTGTTCTTAGAATTTCAATACCCTGTATTTCTAAAAAGAAGCGTTTCTGACCATATGTTTATACCGGGCGATGCATCGCCGGGCGGGACATAGAAAATCCGAGGCAATTTTGGGTCAATTATTTGCTCCCCTAATTATTTTAGAGAAAATTTCTATTAAAGTTTATTGAAGAGCATGCAAATCTACGTCCATGGTAAAAACTTTAGATTTTTAGTTAACCCGTTTGCTAGTTAGATGCTAATATATTTTTAAAATTGTTACATTATTATCGCCTCATATTTATGGACAACAACAAAAATACCAGTAAGCGTGATATAACGTTGTCGTTTTAAAATTTAGTGCTTTATTATTATTAAAAATCGTACAGTGAAAAGTTCTTGAAATTTGTTACTCTAGTTTAGTTTAACTTAACTTAATTCGGTTCTATAAATACAACTTTAATCTTTTCACTGTAGGATTTTTTGATAATAATAAAGCACTAAATTTCAAAATAACAACGTAATGTCACACTAACTGGAATTTTTATTGTTGTTCATATATATGAGGCGATAATAATGTAACAATTTTTAAAAATATATAAGCATCTAACTAGCAAACGGGGTAACCAAAAATTAAAATTTTTCACCATGGACGTAGATTTACATGCTCTTCAATAAACTTCAATAGAATTTTCTCTAAAATAATTAGGGAGCCAATGATTGATCCCATTAAAATTACATGGGATTTCCTATGTCCCGCCTGGCGATGCATCACCCGGTATAGGCATCTGGGGCTTATTTTTGACGTAGAGTATGCCCTTAAAATTTGATACATGAAATTCGGAACACCCTTTATAGACCTCTACACCTAATTTAAAAAATGTTTTTGTGTCATAATTTTTAATTTTTAAAAGCTACTCTACTTGTCAGCAAGTTGTCTAGAAGACCGATGCAGGGTCTTTATTTAATCCAAAAAATATAACCATGTAGACGTTAATCGTCTCTAAGAATTAGATTGTATAACAAAAATAGATATCACAATATTTGATATTTGAAGGGTAATACAAAAAAATGCAATATTCGGTTAATTGACAGATGTAAGATACAACGACATGACTCAAATAAATTCAATTCAATCATTCAAAATAAAAAAACTTACATGCAAACACAACATGTATGTTTTTCCTATTGACCTAATCAATTTTTCTTTCTCTAATCAAGCGGAAAAATAGCAAAACAAGCGTTTTAAATTCTCAATTAAATTAATTATACCGGGTGGTGCGTCGCCGAGCGAAACACAAAAATCCAATATAAATTTTAAGGGTGTCAATTATTGGCTTCCGTGTACATTTTACAGAAAAAACGTAGTAACTTTTCAAAGAGACCAATATGACAAACCCTCATGCCAAGTCTGTTTCATAAAAAATTTAATGAGCGAATCCTAAATTATTCAATTAAAATGTAATAGCAAAATTGCCAAATTTTCGGTTCAGGTAGAACTAAATAGGTACCTGTAAAATGACATGAGGGAAAGTGTCAATAAATCAGTAACAGCCTTATACCAAATTGTTTGTTAGTAGCTGTTGTCTGTTTGGTTTAACTAAACCAGAAATGTGGTAATTTTGCAATTACATTTATTTAAATACCTCATAAGTCGCTTATTATTTTTTTAAACTTGGTACAAGGGTTTGTCAGATTGGTCTCTTCAAAAGTTATTCCACATTGTTTCTTTAAAATGTCTAGGGAGTCAATAATTGACCCCTTAAATTTACATAATATTTTCTATGCTCCACTCGGTGACGCACCACCCAGTATATCTTTTTTTATAACTTGGTGAAGAGCGCACATTATGTGCTTTTTTCTTTGGTTTTAATACACCTTGTATTGCCATATAAACCCATTTTAAATGCTGCCCAGTGTATTAGCTCGTTATTCTTTTCACATTGTAAAAGATTTGTAGTTGTTTTCAAGAATTTACTTTTTTAAATACATTTTGTACGTGGGTCACTGATCAAATGACCTTATTAACGAAGCCGCATCTGTGCTGCAGCCCAACCTTTAGGAGTGGCACCATTTTTTATTAATAGATGCTTTTACATAAGCACTTTAAAAATACAATTTATATTATTTATAATACATATGCAGGGTGTTCATTAAGAAATAGACCAAATTTACCTGAAGATTTGTGAAGTTAAAATATTGCGATTTAACTAAACTTACCTCAGTACAAAAGTTGATATTTTATATTTGAGATACAGCGTATCAAATTTCAAAAAATGCTTTTAAATTATTTCGATAATATTTGATCCGTTTTAAATATTGGAATAAAGCTTGGTATCGGTTTTCTGACGTGAGCTATTCATGTCCTATGTTAATCTTTAAGTGTTAACCAGAGAACACTACCTACACGACTTATTTTAAATTTCTGCAAACCGCCGCAATTTTTTGTACTTCCCTGTTTGTACAATCCCAAGGAAGATAAACTTTTAGTAAGGAGCGCTCGATTTTTTATATTGGTCCGAAAATATAGGTTATATTTGTGACGTCACCTTTTTGCCATAATATTTTTTTATCTGACAAAATATACAAATACTTGCATACCATAAAATAAAATCACTAAAAAACGTACTCTTTTTTCATCTTACCCTTAATAACGATTTAAACGTAAATTCCCTGTAAAAAAATATCCAAAGGAGAGTGACTCCTGTTTACAGGTTTTAAAATTCTCTGTAACTGCAGTACTAATAACAACTCAATTTAACTATAAAGTAAAAACTAAACATATATAAAAGTCCAATGACTAAAAAGCAAAAAAATAACACCAAAACCTCAAAAAAACCCTTTTAGTATAATTGTAAACAAATAATTACGGGAACAGATTACGTCACAAAATTTAGCGAACATAGGCTTAAATGGGATCGAGCGCTCCTTATTTAAAAGTTTATATTCCTTGGTATCATCCACGTAAAATATTAATGTGTTTCTACACAAAAAAGGTATATTTTGTAAAAATCGCTTTATGCAACCAATGTCTATACAGGGTCATCCAAATTAAGTGTCCGTTATGGGTAACTTCGTTATTATTTGAAATACGTTAGTTTAAATTAGCAATCTAGTAGCATTTTTACGCTCTTTTAGACTGAAAATTAGAAAAACCATTGACAACCGGGTTTCTGAGTTACACAGCAAAATATCCTTTTTTAAATGAAACGCCCTGTATATTTTATCACCATTTGAAAGATCTTTTAAAATCCTTGGAAAAAAGTCCACATGTGATATATCCAATTTTTCATGGTGTTGGAAATATAGCCATCCTCAGAAATTTTATAGTACGCTGACATTTTTAAATAAAACACCCTATATATTACAATATCAATAAATAGATATTTAAAAGAGCTTTAAGAAAATACCACATTTAATATGTCTATATCCTATAATTTTGGAAATTTGGCCATTTAAATCTAAAAATTACGTTAAATTTCCATTATATCACAGCTTTAAGCTATAAGCAATAAGTTTTAGTGTCAGAAATAAAACGGGGAAAATATCGACAATCTTTCAGATTGAAATGGGTATATTCCCAAAACTAAAAAGATAGGCACATCAAATGTGGTATTTTCTTAAAGCCCTTTAAAATATCTTTTTAATGATGATACCATATACAGGGTGTTTTATATAAAAATCCAGTTTACTACTAAACTCCTGAGGATGGCCATATTTCCGAAAAACATACGGACTTTTTTAAAGGATTTTGAAAGAACTTTCTAATGGTGATAAAATATACAGGGTGTTCCATTTAATAAAGGGGTATTTCGCTGTATAACTCAGAAACCTGATTGTCAATCTTTAGTCTTAAAGAGCGTGAAAAAAGCTACTAGTCTGCTAATTTACACTGTTTCTTATTTTGAGTAATAACGAAGTTACAAATGACAGACACTTAATTTGGATGACCCTGTATATTCGCGTTTAAGTTATTTAATGCAACCAAAAATGCCTTCAAAACATTTTATTAGCCATAACTACGAGTTCAACTGCCTCATCATAAACCAATGATTTAATGATGAAACGGTAGCTCAGAGTCAATCTTACAAAGTACACCTTTTTTGGTTAGGAATTAACTGGTTTACTTAGATGGTACATACAGAGTAAAACAAAAAAGTTAGGACATTTTGGAGAAATTTAAAATAGTGCAGCTAGTGTCCTCTAGTTCACATATAAAAATTAACATCAGATAGGAATAGCTCATGTCAAAAGCCTCTTGATACTGAGTTATGTTACAATATTACAACTTTAACACCCTGTGACTCATTTATAATCAGCGTTTGTACTTAGGTAACTTTATCTCAATTAAATCGCAATATTTTAACTTTACAATTACCTAGTTGAATTTTGGCCCATTAGCGGTACTAAAGTTCATTCCAAAAACATATGTCCGGAGTTGCTTCCCTACTGAAATACAGAGCGTTAAAATTTAAGAAAAAATCAGTCTTTTCTAAATAGTTTTATTATGCCGATTGGGATAAAATTTGGTACATTTATTTAAATTAATTTAGCCTTAACCAGATTGTTATTATTGGGTCTAGTGGCGTCTCAGTAGACACCGCTATTTATATTATTGAGAAAAAAAGTACGCCACTGACTTCTTTTGACGTTTTTATGTTTTTAATAATTAAGCAATTATTAATACAAATTTTTAGTATTCTATATCTTTTGTATCTAGCTTTGTTTTCGAGAAAAAAGATTAAAGACGCTTTAATTTCTCCTAAAAAGTACCCATGGCAAAAAAACAAAAATAAACAATTATTTGCTTTAAAATAAGTAAGTAGTCGTGTTTTTATCGGAAATCGTCATTTTGCTTATTTACTAAGGTCGAAATTGTATATTTTTTAACACGCTTTTATTAGCTTGGGTTGTAACTATCTATCTATCTATCTATGTAACGGAATCTTTGAGCCTAATTTTTACCAACTACCAGCGATTCAATTTCTTTGAAACTTTGCACACGTATCAAGGACCGATGACAATGCTATAATTTAAAAAGAGTATCCCGTTATCCTGATTAGGACCGCCAGGATAAATAAATTTCTTTACAGATCTTCTGTGTCTCTTGACAAAATGGCGAAGGAATTTTTTAATGAATAAACTGGAGCATTTATTTTTAAAAAACTAATTGATATATCGAACTAAAAATGAAAAATAAATAATAGTTTAAAAAAACTAAAAAACACGCTTTTATATGCAACCGAACTAAAAATTAGAAAATAATTTTTCATTATAAAGAGTTTGTCACTTCAGAATAAAAGCGTGGGGTGCTTTATATATTAAATGTTATAATTATTCTATTTGCAAACTCCTTGTAATGAAAAATTATTTTCTAATTTTTAGTTCGGTTGCATATAAAAGCGTGTTTTTTAGTTTTTTAAACTATTATTTATTTAATTTTGAGTTGTATTTTATGCTGTTTATGGATACTTTTTAGTATCACTTTAAGTGGCTTTAATTTTTTTTCTCGAAAAAAAGCGGGATACGAAGAAAATACAAGAGTTTAAAAAGTTCTATTATTAATAGCTTAATTATAAAGAAAATATATAAACGTCAAAAAAAAGTTTGGCGTACTTTTTTTCCTCAATAATATAAGTTGCGGTGCCCACTGAGACGCCACTGGACCCAATAATAACAGTCTTATTAGGGCTAAATATGCGCCTTATTACTTTAAATCAATATACAAAATTTTATCCTCGGTCTAAGCATATTAAAAACATTTAGAGAAAACTTATTTTTATCTTAAATTTTAACGCCCTGTATCTCAGTAAGGAAGCAACTCCGGACATATGTTTATAGGAACTTTTTTATAATATAACATAAGAAATCACACCTTGAAGGTTGGTGCCGTTGTTGGAAAACAACCTGTATAGTAAACAACCATTAAAAACAATTTTATTATTTGAAAAGGTATTTTTTAAAATAAAAATTAAAGGCAATAAAACATTTTAAAACCAAAATCTTTTTTTTCAGACTACGTAAAATCCCACACGCTCTTTGGAGACAGCAAGCATACACCAGGCGTCGTTCTTGCAGAAATCGTTAAAGCCAATATCCCAGTTAAAAATGGCGTCGTTCATCTTATTCACAAACCACTAATGATTGTGGACAACACCATTAAAGAACTGCTGCAGGTAGGGTCATTCGTTTTTATTTTGTTGGAATTGAAATGTTTTGCGGAGTTTTGGAGTTTAGAGTTGATAAGAATAGATAGGTCTTTGGAAAATTGAAAACACGGTTGAATCGTGCCTCTAAGTTATAGTTCGGAATCCAGATTTAAAGCAACTTTCATCCAGCTACTTACAACTATTTTTAATTAAATATAATATACAGGATGTCTCAAAATAGCTGGGTAATCTCTCAAATTCATATACAGACTGTCCTCGGATGGAGTTTATAAGGGGACAAATTAAAAAAATTAGGAAAAAATAATTCTTCATAGAAATTTACAGGGTGCTTACTTACTACGGTACGAAATTAAAGGGGTGTTTTTTTATGTCTTTTCATTAGAAAAAGTTCCTGTAAACACATGTTTTTACAAGCGTCTTATTACATTAAATAGGTAGGTACTTTGGAAATAAAAGAAGCCTAGACATATGTTTATAGGAACTTTTTTATAAAAATACATAGGAAATCACCTCATTAACTTTCGTACAGTAGTTTAAAAACACCCTGTGTATTAAATAGAAAGTGTGATTTTGTATACAGGGTACGCACAAACATGAAAATCATGATTTTTCTCCAAGAGTAAACTACCTTTATTTTTTATTCTTAAGCCAAATATCATTTAGAAAATTTATTTGGAATAGCATTTGAAATTACTTTATTAATATTACAGGGGTAATAGAAAGTTAAATGAAATTGATTTTTTGAGTTATCAAAAATTAATTTAATTTTTCATAATAATAATAAAAACGTGCATAATTTGTTTTTTAAACACAAACTTTCCCGAAAATCCTACACAATACAATTTTTTCAGCTGTAAAGAAAAAATTGTGATCCGGGCATTTTTGCCAAATTATGATGTTAAATAAAATTTTCTATTATTGGTTTTATCGATTACAAACATTATTCTAAATAAATTTTCCTTTTGACATTTTGCTTAAAAATAAAAAATTAAGGTTGGTAGTTTACTCTTGCAGAAAAATCATGTTTTTTAAGGTTTTGCGTATACAAAATCAACATTTTTTTCTTTGAGAATCATATTTTTTTTATATATAAAGTGACTTTTATGAAAAATTTTTCGAAAAACAAAATTTTTGGTCTATTTGTTTTCTTGTAAACCCTATCCGCGGCCAGTGTATATGAATCTAAGGATGTATGATGATATGGGTTACTCTGTATTAGTAAAAGTATTGTAAATAGGTCAAGGGCATAAATAATTAAATAAAATTAACTGCATGTTGTCAATTTTTCTTTTTTTCCTTTAGATGACTGGCCTGATATCATATATTTTTTTAAAATGTAAAATTATTAAAAAAATAAAAATAAAATATATTATTTTTTAACTTGACATTAGCATGTAAAAAAATAAAGTTTATAATTAACTGGGTTTATTAAAATTTTGGAATATTGTTTATCATTGCCTTGACCACAATTTTGTAGGCAACCTATTGGCTATAGACATTAGTGTTTAACAGAGACAAAAAGCAACACCATAAATATGCACACGTATAGCTGTCCGTATACGCAACGAGAGCACGACGTAAAAGCACACTTACGTAACGTAATTTAAAATTCGTTATGCAACCACCTAAACCAATTGTGTTCAAGGTTTGTATCCTAACCTTACAGGTGACAAACATAAACAATTTTTTTAATTCAATGTTTTTAACTTTAAGCTTTTAACTCATGTGTCAATCAATTAGTCAATTAAATTTTATGGCTATGAATCTTCTTCTTTTCTCATTTTAACGTACCAAAGTCATGATAAGTTACCAATCGCGATACGGATAAGTGTGCCGTATTGCTAAGTTTAAGGTAACGGATTGGAATTACGTATCGCTTCTTACGATACGTATAGGGATGCGTGCTTTTTTAAACTGCTTGTTGTCGTCTCTATTATATTAAAATTATCTTGTTTTAAATTTTTAGTTATTTTAAAAGTATTGTTTTTCAATTTTCCAAAAGATCCAGTAGTTCACACAACATGACAATTCACAAAGCAACACTTTTAACAAGACACTGTTTCAGCACAAATTGCAAAACTTTGGGCTATTTCACACGAAAGTTTATTTTAGCTTTTCGTTTAAATTTCTTTTCTTTCACTTTACTTGTTTTCTTATACTAACACGAACTTATAAGTTGTTGCAGTTTTTAACCCGTTTGTTGCATTTCTAAAGTTTTTTGTAATTTAGGTTTTTCGTTTAAAAGGTTTAACAAGATATTTACTTGTTGAAGTAAAGTTGGAAAACTAAAGAATTTTATACCAACAATTAAAAGGGAAAGCTATTGTAAAACAATCTATATTAATTTTATAAAGAGGTTAAGTTTGTAATTTAATTTTTTTGTTTGTAAAGGCTAATCTTCATAAATTCTGAACCGATCATACAAATTAGTTCTTAATTAGCAAGCAACATTTTATAGGAGTGCTATAGGCAAAATTATACTATGATTGAACAAAAGTTCAGAGAAAAATGTATATAATTTACCCCTAACGAAGTGTATTTGTATTAAATAAAAATAAAAACGTTATACCGGATGTTTTCAAACAGCTTGTAAAATGTATTTAATTAACCAAAAATTGTTTTGATAAACGTCGCCAATTAGAGCATTTATTATATTAAATAAAAATGTAAAAACTTTATTCAAAAATTCGACATTATTACCCACTGCATGACTGCTTATACAAAGTGTCTCTAAAAAGAGAGAAAAAAATGCTACCACATATTCCTGAGGCTAAAATATGACGATCTAACCCTACTTGCCACTGTCCACAAGTGGATGATTTCGAATATACAGGGTTTTAAAATCTATCTTAGTTTTTATAAATATTTGTTCATAATTGTTTTATTATCACAATATTCAGCTGCAGGGGATTTTGGGGGAAAAATTTATATTGACGCTCTTTTTCTTGAAATTTTTTAAAATTGCCAAATCGCTTACTCTAAAATTGTTACAAAAAATATGAGGATTTCTTTTATTTTATATTTAATTATTAAAATGGTAAATTTAAACCTAATTGATTATTTTTAATTGTTTAAATAATTTAACTTATAAATATTAATTTTTGTGAAGAGTTTTTTCGGTTAAAAAATGTTCAATAAAATAAAGAAAAAATTATTTGATGCAAAACAAATCTTAATTGTTCAAGCAACTGCGGTTAAAAAAGTTTTTACCAAAGATACAAGCTAGCATCCTGTCTGATGTATCATTGTAATAAGCATTATATTCTGAACATCATACCGCAAAAAAATCCATGAGATTAATTTTTGATTCATTAGCGGCCCTACCACCTAGTTTAATAAGCATTTCCACTCTTTAAATGTTGTCGTTACAATGAAGAAGCATTAATAAACAAGTAAAAAAATTATTTATTTTTTCCTTTATTTTTAATATTTCACCTAATTAGGTCTAACTGAAATATTCAAATTTCACCCATTAGGGCGCCAACTCAATTTGTGCTTCATAAAATTAAATTTATTTCAAACGGCATCAACTTCTCTAAGCTTTTTTCCTATTACCCTAAATTTCTCCTATTGAAAACCCTTGCATAATGTACCAATTTATCAGGACAAAAAACTCCACATTCGCGAAAGTTTTCTTCACATTGGCACATTTACATCTTAAAAGGGACCCAGAGACATAAATTCGGAAATACGGAAACTTTAAATAAATTCCTTTTTTAAAACATAATAAAAATGGAACGAATAATAAAAAATTAAATCTAATATTTTTATTCTGGAAGTTGTGAAATACGTTAAAAAATGTTTATTATTGGCAGTTTACCTTTTGCTTATTAACAAATTTAAAGAACGCAGCTTTAAATTAGTTGTATTCAAATTATTTTAATTTATTTTTGCTTTTATAATTCCTTATTCCAGTTATAATTCTATGTCCACTTTAATAAAAACTTTTTACTATTTTTTCTTTAATATATCTATGGCGAGCCAGGATTTGAACCTAGGACCCATTGATTGCAAACCCACCTTACCACTTACTACGTCACAATATTCAATTTGCCACCAGGTACCTTTTAAATATCACTGTCATATCAGTATGCTACATTTCAGCTGTTTTTGCAAATTATTATTGGTGGTTTTGTGCTTATACTTATAAAACTATGCGCTTAAGTAATATCACAATTTTGCAAAAAGTAAACGAATTAATATTTAATCACCTAAATATCTCTTCATTATTTTTTATCTTGTTCTGCACCAACCACTATCACAACTTTTTATATTCACGTTTAAAAACAAATCGGCAATGATTTTTAAAAATGCAGACTATGGTTTTGTTTATACATTATTCTTTTATCTACCGATACCGCAGTTTGGCTGTTTTAATGTAAGAGAAAAAAGAGATAGATATAAAGGCGTGGTCAATTTAATTTTGAATTTTTAAATGGAACACCCTGTAAATATTATTATTTTTGAATTTTTAAGACAAATCTTAATCAGAATGTGACAATATAAAAAGAGTTTAGGCCTACTGGATTTTTTAGAGCCATTTTTAATATTGCATTTGGGTGGCCATGACTGAGCTTACATAATTCTAAGGACTCTACGTGATGTTAGAAAAATATAATCGCCAGGTTTTAGTTACTAGCATGAAAGATGGGAATCAAATCATCTGACAAATTGACATTTCCGTGTGTAACTATTATTTTTTAATAGCAACCTTTTTAGACAAGCACCTTTCGAAAAAAGGATTTTAACAAATCCAACGATACCAATTTATTTGCGATCTGATTATAAATAAGGAAATAAATAACGGATCATGGCCAACCAGATGCAATATTAAAAATGGCACTTTTCATTAAGAATTTTCTGAGGGGCCCAACAATGGTAAAATATACAGGGTGTTTCATTTGAACATTTAAAATTGAAGACATTTTCGATTAAACCGAATCTAATCGCAAAGTGAGAAAAATGCGAAAAATCTCTTGTCATCACATATCAAATTATGTGACGATTAAATTTAAATATTAAACATTAGTTATGCAGAAATTAGCCCAAAAATGTAAGTAGAATTAATAATTTAAAAACAGCATAAAACCTGTAGCGTTTACTGTAGTAAATAAAAGGTTAGGTGCAAGATCAAATTCCTGACATAACACTAAATTGGCACACAATAATTTTCTTTAACATCAAAAAGCCTTTTTTAAACATGTTTTTTTTAATTGATTTAATGCCTTTTTTATTAATTTAGAGGAAAAAAATGTAAAAACTTTATACCAAGTCACTAGTGTACCTTTTTTCTCCATAATATTGGCTGTGGTGCCTACTGAGACGCCACTGAACCCAATAATAATAATTTGCGTAGAGCATTACAAGCGTTTTATTTTATTAAATAAGTGTACTAAATTTTATCTAAATTGGTATAGCGTTTTTAACTATAAAGTATTTAAAAATGCCGACTTTTTATAAATTTAATACTCTGTAAAGTTGCTGGTTTAATTATACAGTGTGTCCTTGGATAGGTGTTACAAAAGGACAAATAATCCAAACATTTTTAAATTTTTGAGATTGTAAAAGACTGACTACGTGGTCCAAAAGATACAAACTATTTTTATGACAAAAGACTGTACTGTTAATTGGTTTTTAATAAAATAAATACACCTTTTCAATAAAAAGCGCCGAAAAGTTTCTTACGACACAGATATCTTTCCGGAAAGCTGGAAAGCTGCACGTGTTCAACCTATTCCCAAGAAAGGATCTAAATCTCTTCCATCTAACTATAGACCAATTTCAATTCTCTCAGTTCTTTATAAAGTAATGCAAAAACTAATTAATTCACAAATTCTTAAGTACTTAGAAAAACACAAAGTTTTGCATGACAGACAGTATAAATTTCGCCACAAAAGATCTACAGCAGATCTTCTTTCCTTCGCATCACACTGCTGGAATAGGTCTCTTGAGTTTCTAGGTGAGTCCCAGATCGTTGCTCTTGATATATCCAAAGCTTTTGACCAGGTCTGGCATGCCGCACTTCTTAATAAACTTCCCTCCTATGGTCTTTCAACTAAACTCTGTACTTGGCTCTCTAGTTATCTATCTGATCGTCGTATATCAGTTATTGTGGACGGCCATTCTTCAAGCTTTCACCAAGTAAATGCTGGAGTCCCTCAGGGCTCAGTTCTGGCACCAACATTGTTCCTTCTTCACATCAACGACCTTCTCTCGTCCACAACTAATTCCATTCATAGTTTCGCCGACGATAGTACCCTTCACTCCAGTTTTTAGGTTCCTAAACCCATTACTAAACCTGACTTGGAAAACAAACGCAGAGCAATGCAGATATCTCGTTCGCAGGATCTTAATTTAATATTGGATTGGGGCGCCAAAAATCTCGTCCATTTTAATGCATCCAAAACACAATCATGTTCCTTGTCACGAAAAGAGTCATCAAATACTCATCCTCTACTTATGAGCGATCAAGTTTTACAGAGCAAAGATACCTTTAATCTTGTGGGAGTCACATTTGAAAGTAACCTTAACTGGCATAAACACATTGTATCTATAGCCACGGCAGCTTCAAAAAGCTTGGATTTCTCTTTCGAGCCAAAAAGTATTTTTCCCCTTCTAATTTATAGACTTTATAAGTGTCCCAAATTCGACCTCCCTTGGAATATTGTTCTCATATCTGGGGCCTGGCGTCCACCACAACCCTAAGCATTCTTGATTCTATTCAAAGAAGAGCTATTCGTCTCATTAATGATCCATCACTTACAGAAAGGCTTCCCTCTCTTGCACATCGTCGGGCTGTGGGGGATTTATCGCTTTTTATAGGTACTTCCATGGCTTCTGCTCTGAAGAATTGTCCAGTATAGTTCCTCCACTTACGGTTCCCAACAGAGAAACTCGTGGTTCCGCAAGTATGCATCCCTTTACGGTCCAACTGGACAGGCCCCGAACTTCCCACTTTGTTCGTTCTTTTATCCCTAGAGTTTCTAGGTTGTGGAACCTGCTGCCCGCGGAGGTTTTCCTTTCCCCCAAATCTTTAAGTATTTAAGTCCCGTGTCAACAAACTCCCTCTTACCTCGCTTAAGACACCCACGGTACGTTAGTATTTAGGCTTTAAGCCTTCGTGGTTTGTACAAAGATAAAAAAAATATGACATAATCATTAAAAAAATTTGATTTTTGAAACTTATTTGTTAAATCACGTATTTAAATATTATCCAACAAACATAAAAGCTATCATTATTTGTGGAATGGGTAAGGTGGTATTATTTAAGCATCAACTATAAAATCCCACTAAAATAAAATAAATTGGTCCTATAAAAGGGGATAGCAAAAAGCGTTCCCATTATTACCTTGCCATTTTATAAACCTCCTCGAAATCTGCAATCTGTTTCAGACATACGGACGACGCATAAACTATAAAGCTATTTACCTACAAATTTATTTATATTTTCCAGCGTATTTCATATCGTTCTCTTTTTTCTTTCCCTTTGTGTGCCTACATAAATTTCATGGGCCGCTTTCCAAAACATATCCTACAGCTTTTACGATTATCTTTTTTCTCTTTGGCAAAAGCGTAAGATAGATCCGGCGAATTTAAAAGATCAATTGTTCGTTACTTGTACGGTTCACGTTTACTAGAGACGAATATCAGATACAACAGGTTACTTATTTTAAATAAAACCATATATAATCATTGGCAACAAATAAAGAAATCATAAAAGTTATCAGTCCTCGTTGACTCCAAAATTTTATTACGCCACTTGTCAGTGCCTTTTTGCGCTGATAGTAGGACAAAGCGGCGCGATATGATAAAGGGTTTTTGATTATAAAAACGAGTGGCGGTATTGCGTTTATGTTTTTATGGTTTCTCTTATTTAATTTCAATTAATTAACAGTTTGTCTACATAAGTTGGTGTTATACGGAAGACTTTTCCATTAATAATTTTACGAAAATGTTATTCTTTTGAAAAATTTTGCAATGTCCAATACTTAAAAAACCATTAAATATTATATGTTATAAGTCACCTAGGTGGTTTGAAAAAAACTTTGATTTTTAATAAAAAGTAAAGTATGTTTGGTAATATCGACAATTTTTAAAAAGTCAAACAAACCTCTTAGATTAGATAAGATAAGACAATATAATAATTAATATAATAGTTATTTTTAATTATGATAAATAATAATTATTATTACTGTAATAATTATTATAATTGTATAATAATTTTTATATTATTTAAATAGCTATATTCCATATTTTTTTAAAGCTGTAGATTGATTAATAACGTTAAAATATTACTTTTTCCATTTTGAAAAATTTATATTTTTTTTTTTATAAAGTCTATACAAGTTTGCATCTTAATTTTATATTAAAGCAAGTTATATTTTATTAAATTAAAATAATAAAATTTGTCCTATTTGTGATGTCGACAAAACACAAAAAAATATGAAAATGTGTGAATTATTTAGTTTAAAGTTATAAAAAACAAAAATTTAAATTCTCCTTAGCTTAGTTATTTTTTGATTTGTTTAGTTTAGACAAAAAATACATATTATGTTTATTTAACTTTACGTAAATACAATAGCTTTCTCTTTATACCAATAAAATAATGGTGTTCTCAAAAAGTTTAAAGATATTCTTTTTATACCTTTTAGTTTTTGGCAAAAGTGTTCGTTGGATCGGTTAAATCTCCTATTTTTAGGTTTATTACATCTATCTTGAAACTCGTATTTTCTTAAGTTTTTAATAATTTGTATTCCATTTACTATAACTATTCAAAATCATTTGTCTTTTAAAATTAGGATTAAATAAACTATGTAAGCTGAATAAGACAAAATTTACACAATTAAATGCTTAATAATGTGCTATAAAGAAACTTGAAAATGCTCAAATAGCGTAAAAGCTATCGAAAAGGAACAAAGTTAAATTAATTTTACCCTTATGACTTTATTTAAAATTAAGTTTTAAAACTCCTATTATTTCCTAGTTTACCAGAATTATTTAAATTGTATTAATTTTTCTTTAAAAATATTTAAAATTAAAATATAGTAATTCCAGAAATAAATAAAATAAATTTTATTTTATATTGTATATTTTTCTCTTACACTATTAAAGACGATTATACATTTGAAGACGAAACTGCTACATTTAAAAATAATGTATTGAACTAAAAAACAGGGGAAGTTCTTAAAATTTTAATAATGGGTATAACCAACGGGAGAATTTACTCTGCCAGCAGTCCCTCTAGGTATGCTTTTAATTAGGTTGCCGATGTCTTCTTGGGGAATTGCGACCAACGCAACATAAATTTATTTTTTGACTCTGCTGAAGTACAGGGTATTCCATTTAAGAAGAAGAACGGTAAATTTTCTGACTTTTTCCGTATTCTTTAAGAAACTGAAAATTTTTAATCCATGTATTTGAGAATTCAAAAGTAATGATAAAAAATACAATTGCATGAAAAACAATAGACTAACGCCATAAATGTTGCGTTTTTTAAATGGAAAACCCTTTTTATTACAATATTTTTGGATTATACCAAGTTGTGTTTAATAAGTTTATCTTCTTCCTAATATTTAATCTTCAACTATCTTTTAGTTTACAATTAAAAACGGACAGAAATAGGACTGCCCGAAACGTTGTGTGAATACTTAAATAAAGACAATGGAAGTCAGAAATTCTTGTTATTTTTAGTTATTGACAGTTAATCAGTCACATTTTCAGCTTATACAGAATCCGCTCAATAGTATACTACATAGGCAATGCGAGGAAAAAAGACAATTTAACTTGAATACCTGCATGTAAACATTTCTGTTGTTTTACTGGCCGATATCCTCTTGCTTAACCAGCATTGTTGTAAATACAAAATGCAGGTAACGCAGGTGGTAGCTGATGCTAGTCAATAAAGTTTTTATAGTCCAAGAGGTAGGAACGTCGGAAACACAAAAATTTTAGGGTGACTGATGTTGTTTTTCCTCCTCTTTCGGGTAGATCATCGGCTCTCTAGTTGGCGGTAGGGGTTGCGTTGACGCCCAGCTGTGAGCTGGACATTTAGAGCTGTCACCTTGACATTTAAAGTTAAGATATGTCAAAAAATGCTGACCTTGGTTATATATTATCGTTTCAAATTTCATCAAAATATACTAAACTGTTCAGAAGTTAGGAGGACGATTGTATAATTCGCAATGGTAGGGGAACCCAAGAGGGTATTTCGGGATTTACTACAGCGCGGCAGATTAATATATCGGAGAATACCTTGTACCCGGTTAAGTACCTCCACCAAATAGGAGCTCTGTATACAGGGCCGATCATAAAAACAAAAATATATCCATCAGAAATTGTCGAGCGCGGCAGATTAAGATAGGGTGAGTTAATTTCATGCTAAACAGTGTATATTCCACTAATCTGACAATTTGAGAGTGACGTAGAGGTAATGCTAGCTAGCTCGAGCTACAAAAAAACGTCAGATTAGCATTTTCAAACGTAGCTATTTTTTAATTTTAAAGAAAATAATTTAGGGATACCTAGAAGTATATAAAACGATACGACCCGAACGATTTTCACAATCCAAAATAATAATAGTATTTTTTGACATATTTAAAAGTCTATAGTCGCTTCCCCCACCGATAAAAAGATATACATTATATACCATTTTTTTTCTTATCATCTAAGTTGTGCAGCCCAATAAGTCTTCTATGACGCTTGAGTAAATCCCCATTTAGCATCATGGGCTCCCTCACTACAATGATATAAGTATTAAAAAAATGGCATTAAAAAATACGTTTGGTTAACCTATCTAAAGACAAAAAGATGTCCACGCTGGTGGAAAACTCAGGTATTTGATGAAAGAAACGGCTTTACCAAATTAATTTCTCTTTATAACATTCAATTAACTAAAGATTTTTTCATCTTTATATTTTAACTTCGTTTTCTATTGTTTTTTAAACATCACTTAAACACGTCCAAACCGATACTGCGAACTCACATCAAACGCCTTTCCGCCGAACACTCCAGCGCGCATTAAACGCAACAGTCCAAAACTGGGAATCTTGTTGCGTTGCATGTTGCATTACACCCGTATGTACGTTGCTTTTAACTAAAATACCATAGCATAATTGGGATTTCTAAAAAACATTACCCAGTTCCACTCTTAAGTTATTTATACTTGTATATCTACATAAAATAAAATGAATTTTATCTTTGGCTTAAGGTAATACATTATTTTTAGGTGTTGCAATTTCTAAGTAGTATTTTTTTAATGTAGGAAAACAAATACTAAGGGTATTTTTCAAGTTAAATTTTAAGCACTTTATAAGCTTTATTGAGCCGGTAACGTTCCCTAAAATGATTTGTCATGTATTTACCAATATGACCGGTCTAACACCACACTACTAATTTTGTACAGGAGCACAAGGACTATATTTGCAGAGTAGGCAACGTGCAAAGAATGGAGAATATCCTGGAAGAAACTATGGACATTTCTCCCAGTTTACCTCGACCAAACATATATCCACATGCGTATCCAAATGCATATCCTTATGATTACAATTCATATGACGATGTACGTCGGGTATCTTTAAAATTTGGCTAATATTTGCTTCAATGCAGTATCGCTAGTATTTAAATAAATAATAAATAATAATAATCTTATAACATGATATTATTGTATGTATATTTGAAATACAGGTTGACTATAAAATTTTGGAAAATCTCCCGGAGATAAAAAAACAGTTCAACTTTGTTTTGTATTGCCGTCAGTGGCGTATTTACCAGATGGCTGAGTAGGCTGAAACCTATGGCGGCGTTTTTAGGGGGCGGCAGATTTTGTACTTATAAATAATTTTGTGGATTTCGAATTTTATTTTGTAGGTAGAAATAAAAAAAATAAAGTGAGGACCTTTTTTTTGTCTTCAAAATTATTTTTCCAGGAAAAAGGATAAACATAGGGGCGGCGAAAATAAAATAGCCTACGGGCGGCAAATTTGTAAATGCGCCTCTGATTGCCGTCCTTTTAGAGATGTTGACTTCCAAAAAGCTTCAACAAAATCAAGTTTTTTAAACACATATTACGGAACTATCAGGTTTTATTTTAATTTTAGTTAAATAGGACTCTCTAAGTTAATATAAAAAGAAGTTTTGTAAACAATTTACAACAACTCCTTTAATAGTAATTAAAACATCCTATTAAAGTAACATTTTTATATACCCATAGGTTTAAAAATTAGGTTTAAAACACTTAATTTTATTGGAACTCTTTGGAAACCAACACCACCGCCTATACGAAAAATTTTGGTAGAATTTTTTTATAATTTCTTTATATCCGGAAAATTTTCCATATTTTTCCAAGCACATACGTATTACATATAAAAATTTACTACACATTAAAGTAATACCATTTTTTCTAAATCCATGTGGCTTTGGTAAATTTGCTACTTTGTATATCGTTTTTGTCCATAGTATGCGCGGTATTTAAAAATTTATCGCCAGTTATTGTAGTAAAATAAGTAAAAGTTAATAAATTGTGTGTATTAGGGTCGAGTTGATATGTTGATATACCCCACTGACAAAAGAAATACCAAGGTAAAATTAACTTCTCCCTTTATTTATTTTATTGGTTTGTTTTTAAGTGTAAGGATTAAAGGGTTAAACTACTTTTTGTTAAAAAAAAAAAAATATTTTATGTAGCACCTTGTTCCAAAGGCCTATTAATTCTCTACCCATCATAGTTTTATTTACTTTGTTTACAAAAATCGACCAAGTCGTTCCACAGTTACAAAGGTTTCAAGTTTACCTTAAATTTTTACATACTGAGCGGTTTTTAGAAACTCTATCCCCCTTAACTTTTGAATGAGGCACCATATTGGGATTGGGTAAAATTTTGATAAAAGGGTATTGCTTAAACTACTTTTAGGCTCAAAAAACTTTTTAGGTATTTGGTCGTTTTTGGAGTTTTTTGTTATCGCCTAGACTGTACTAATGAGAACCAAAATGGTTCGAAACTGGTCTGCGGTGAGTGATCTTAATTAGCTCTGAAAGGAATACCTTCGACTAGTTTGAAAATTAGTATCTTTAGATCGAACATTGTTCGTCAGATGCAACCTTGCAGTGCAACAAAACTACAAGCAGTAAAAAGTTTTTTTCATTTTTCATATAGAAGAATAAATTTCAAGAGAATAATTTTTAAAAAACGTACTAACAAACTACAAAAATATATCTTAAATAAAAAATTTATTCGAATAAATTTTTTATTTAAGAATTTTTATTGACATTACTAGTTATTATACAAGGTATCTCAAAAACATAATTTTTATTGTTATGTAGGGTTTTTAAATAAAACGCTCTGTACCAATTTTTGATTTTGTATTAAATTCTACATCAAAAATGTATAACACACTATACGTGAAAGTGGATTTGCTTATACAGGATGTCCCAGGATAGGTTTTACAAAACGACAAATGGACCAAAAATGTTAGATTTTTTAAACGTCTTTTTGGGAAAAGCGCATGATCCAAAGCTAGTAAATACAAAATTTTTCTCCGATTGGATTACCAATATACAGGGTGATTCAAAAATCGATCACAAAACTTAGGGGGTGATTCTACTTGATAAAATAAGGGTAGAGCTTCATATATTTTTTTTCAAAATGTCATTCGTTTTCGAGTTGCAAGCCGTCAAAGTTCAAGTTTTTATTTTTTGTTTTTGAATTACTCGCTTACAGAAATACCGATTTGAGTAATATTTAAAACCTAGACTAAATCGTCTGCGTTTCATCATTCTGGTAACAATTCACATTGATTGTATGCTGTTAGAGGGCAATTTACCTACATTGAAAATTGTTTTTTTGTCATAATTTTTTAGTGTTGACAGCTACAGTAGTATTTGGCATGTTTTCTGAAAGACTGATGCCAGGCCTTTAAAAATGTGCTCTTTATTTACATCGCTAAACCCAACGGTTTAGACGTAAATCACCCTTAAAAATTAAATAGCTATCAAATTATACTAAAGCTGCATTTCAAATCGGCATTTTGGGGAAAGGTAGTCGCATTATCTAAAACTAATAAATACAAAATTTTACTTTGATTGGTATTATACAGGGGAGCTATAAGTAAAAGTATAAAAAATGCCCAGGAGTAAAGTACTTTAATTTTTAAAAATATGACAAAATTGTATAAGTTAATGTTGTAAAGAATTAAATTTTATGTCAAAATTTGAAGTTAAAAAAATGTTTTGTTAATTTATTGCATTACGCATTACCACTTTTTAAAATACTTGGATAGAAGCAGCAAATTAAAAAAAAAAAATAATTAATTTTAATTTAAAGTTTGCTTCCTTTTGTCCATTATTTTAGTTTAGTTTGTCACATTGTTTTTTACTTTTACGCTTTAACTTTAAATTTTGACATAAAATTTATTGCTCTACATTATTTACCTATACAAAGTTGTTCTATTTAAAAAAATAAAAGTAGGTAATTCCTGGGCATTTTTCATATTTTCAGTTATAGCTGACCCTGTATGATAAAAATCTGCGTAAAATTTTGTATTTCTTAGTTGTGGACCATAAGAACAATTAATCAACGTAAAATTTTGTTTAAAAATTCCGAAATTTTCGGTCCATTCGTCCTCTTGTAACATTTATCCTGGGACCCACTGTATACTCATTAAGGATTAAAAGTTAAAAAAAGAAAATAAAATTTTGTTTTTGAGTATCTTTAAATAATTCTGTCACTGTCAGAATGACAAATAATATAATAAAATGTAATTACGTACCCTTCATTGTAAAAACTACTAATAGATATGTCAGCAATTTAGTTTATTTTAGACACATACTACACATATTTTAAATTACACTTTCTTCTCTTTTAATTGTTCATGAGTACATCAGCACACTGTCGATATCTTAGAAACCAACAATAGTTGACGTATTGTGAGTCAAACATTTTTAATGTAAAATTTAAGAATGAAAATTTGTTAAAATATACACGGTGTTCCATTAAAAGAAACCTACTTGACAATAAAATTTATATTTTTAGAGATTTTATATAATAACTGGTACTGTCAATTAAAAGAGTGTATTTAAATAAACATTTTTTAAAGATTATTTTTTTATCTTGTATAGGTGCCAAGCTATTTTGTATTTGTAAATTGAGTTGGAACACCCTGTATATAAGGCATTTATTTTTTAAACTAGTATAAACTACTTAACCAAGTAATAAATTACTCTTCAGAAGTTCTGTTTTATTTCGTAGTGAAAAGATCTGTCTAAAAATATTTACGATCCTATTTTAAATTGTCCATAGCCCATTTAAAAGAGAACAAAATTTAGTCTGTTCTCTACTATCCTTTATAAACACAATAATGGATAAAGGATCAAAACAAACAATGGGCCTGTGGTTTTCCATTTTAATTATTTATCCTATCGTTGCCCCTTCTAAGGTTGTAGTGTGACTGTCCTAGTTTTCATCTATTAATAATTCACCCCATATCAAAAAGGACTTGATCCCTTTAAATAGTTTGACTTTCATTTATCTTTGGCTTTAGTTAATTATTTAGGAATTTTAGAGTTAGGGTTAAACTTTTGAGAGTAAGATCAAATACTGCAAATCGTTTGAAACAGACGATAACGCATCGTAAAGCTGCAAAAATACTTTTCCTACGACCACATGTAAAAATAGCAAATAGCACACTATTCTCATGCATAGAAAATGCATTATATCACACTAGTGTTGCTATAGTATATTTTCTACCGGCACGTGTTAGGAACGCTATTTTTCTGCGAGCGTAAGAAAAATATCAAAACCAAATTTCATTATTATTTTAATACAATGCTACCTAAGACCCTACTTATACTTATTAATAATGTTAATATGTAAATGAAAATTCTTCATTGCGACTCTTTAAAATTTGGTTGTAAATTGTTGTACTTTTCAGCACTAGTGCAGAAAAGTAGTGCGGAAAAGTTACACTTTCAGAACTAAAATGCGTGCGGAAAAGTGAACTTTTTCGCAAGCGAGTAGGAAATAGTATATTTACTAACTAGTGCTGAATGTGCCACTTTTCCGCACGCGGAAAAGGCACTTTCGGCACGTGTTAGGAACGCAATTTTTCTACGAGTGTGTGGAAAAAGTCAAACCGAACAACCATTTGATAATATTTATTTTCACCATTACTGCTTATTATTATTAACAACATTAATCGTAAAAGAACAGTTGGTAGCATTTTGCAAATGAATCGCAGAGACAAGTTGTTGTGGGTAAGTTGCGGAGTTAGAGATTGCCGTTGAGGTGCAATTGAATCGGTCGTCGTTACAGGTAACAGAGACACATTGTTGCTTGCTAGAAGACGGTACAATGGGCCTTGAGTGCGTTTTGCTGTGTTCAAAGGTAGATGAATTTTGGGATATTATTTTGTTTGATAAGTCCGTCTTGAAACTAGTAGAGCTTTCTAGGTAGTCTTCTACAACAGATGATGACTTCCAACCTCCAAGTCTTTTAATATTCGTTATGCCTTTACCAGAATCAGCTAACATTGTAGGTGAGGAACGGCGAAAGCAATGTCCCGTGTAAAGTCCTGGGTTTGAAAGACGTAAATAGGCAGCTATTTCAGAGGACATCTTGCCAAAAGAATTTATTCCTATGCACTGGACAGTACAAGCCAATTTTTGTGATTAACAAAAAATCTTCTGTGTGGTGTTTTGGGCTTTCGTAAACTCAGAAATGACAAAACTTCGGCTAATTTTTATCAATTCTTCTCGACGACACGCATCAGCTAGTCCAAAAATTGTAGCTACCTTCATCGCTAAATGGACATCATTTGGAGCATCATTAATGAATTTTGCTATTTCATCTTTCAAGAAAATTTTAGCCTTCTAGCCTTTAAAAATAATGTAACTTGGAAATATTTGCTTAAATCCATGTTCTTTTCGTATATTCTTTCTCGTACCTGTGCTTCGACTTGGACGGCAATAAATCTAAATTTGCTATTTTGGCTGCTTTTAGAATGGATTCAGGTTATTATCGTCAGAAGACTCCATGGGAAACGTTTTTTATTCAAAATCGACGATACTGATCAGAATGTACTAAAGACGCTTTTAAATATCGATGACTTTTAATGACTTGAGCAAATTTAATACATACCAGGATTTTTAAAACAATGTTTTTAAAACAATAATAATTTTTAGTGAATATTTTGTTGATTTTACACCTAATTTGTACAAATAAAAGAATACTATGCCAATAATAAAATTATACTAAGTCAAACTTCAGAATTAAAAACATTTTAAGTACCTGTTTAAGTGGGAAATTTGCAAGGGTTTACTTTTCCGCACCGAAAAGTCACACTTTCCAAACTAAATTGCGTGCGGAAAAGTGCTGCTTTCCACACGCTAGTAGAAAAAGTACTTTACAACACTAGTGTGCTATACATATGTTATTATGTCATTTTAAAAGATTGTATACCTGCCTTACGCCAGGCAAAACAAAGGACAGCTGTCATCTCAGTCATATTTTTATTTAAAATAAAATTCGGGATCTCAAACTTTTAGTTCGAATTACATTGAAAAAAAAGCAATATTTTTAAGTGAAGACCTTAATAAATTCCAGAATGATGATAGTAATACAAAGCTACCAGGTAGATGAATTTTAATACAAAATATTGGCAAACAGTATATTATACAGAAGTGAGAAAAAGTACATATCACCCTAGTGTTGCAAAGTTTTCAATAAATTTTCTTATTTGTTCTGTGAAGACAAACAAACTTAAAATTTAGGTTTTGGTAATAATTTGTGGTCGTGGTAAAAATGGTGTACATTACTTGTGTTAAAAAACTTTTTACACTCGTGGGTTTATCGCACTCAGCTGACGACTGGTGCAACAATATTTCCGCTAGTGTGAAATTTGTCAGTTTCCACAATTTTAGTGTAATATACTATTACAACACTAGTGTGATATAAGGCATTTTCTATGCATGGAAACAGTGTTTTATGTTCTATTTTCATGGTCAAATAAAACATTTTAATTATGTAACTTCTTCGCTTCCTTTAAGAAATCAAACTTTTATAGCCGTAATTGTTTTATATTATTAACTTGAATTTAAAAATTTTAGTATTTTTAAGCCTTTTGAGCAGTTTAAATTTAGCTTTAAACCAACCAAATTATTTAAGCAACGTTTTTGGATGAAAGCAACATGAATGACATGCCGACGCAGAATAACACAGTAAAATACGGGTCACAGTATGCAGCATGTGGGTACGCCATTATAAATTGGTAAACTTGTTTGTTTTTAAAAACAAGATTCTTGTAACAAATTTATTAAACTGTCTAATTTTTTTCTGAGAAAATTATGTAAAAAATACTTTATTTATCTGTAGACAAGAAAATGATTAATTTAAATAAAAACTTTTTAGGAAGTGCAAATCACAGTCGGTCAAATTTTGTATACCTACATATATTATGAAGTATAATACACTCTATATTATTTTTAAAATTTAAAAACTTTTTTAAAAAAAAGCTGTTTTTAAAATAACAAATACAATTAACAAAAAGTAAATAAACAATTAACTTTTACTTATTTTGCACAAATATAACCTGTATAGTTATTTCCCAAAACCTATTATTTCCGCGTGTGTAATAATATACATATATATCTTTAATAAAATAATAAATGACTATTGTAGAACACAATACATTTTAACACAATTAAACTGAAATTTAAAAATATATATAAATTTATTAATGTATAAAGTATTTTTAACAAAGGAGTTTTATCTGCGTACTAAAATTGTTTTAAGGTTTTAGGCCAGTTTATTTGTTTATTTTAATTGTTTTACTTTAAAAAACAACACGTTCTGCAAATAATTTTTAAGAGTGATTGATTTACGTTTTTACGCATTTTACGTTTTCATTTTAATTTTGTTTTTGTAAACAAAATTTACCGCTTCATATTTTCTTTAAAGACTACAAATAAAAAAACTAATTTTTGATGTAGATATTATTTTAATAGGTGCTTGCAACATGCTTACATACATATATACTAGTGTATTATAATATACCGTGTGTTTTAAAGTAGTGATACATGTATTAAGAACTCAAAAATTTACAAAACTAAAAATTAAATAATTTAAGTATCCTTGTGATGATCCAAAGAGTTTCAAATTTATGAGATGCATTTTAGATTAGCCTTTTATTTCTAGTGGTTCCTAAAATCCAAATACATGGGTCAGCCATTCAAGACACACATACCTATACCTACTTAAATGGGATATTTATTACTTGTAGCAGTGATTTAAAAACACAATTTTTAAAAAGACACAGAAATTATAACTTCTTTCTTAACTGTTTTTTTTTTTCATAAATGTATTTCTTCTTAAGCTTAAAACCCCGGAAATGTTGTTTTAAGTCTTTAAATTATAATAAGCCATGTTTAGCCTTAAGGATACAATTTTTTCCTTTAAAAAAATTACTTTGTTTTAAAGAATATTTTTGTAAAGAAGTTTTCCCTTAGGTAATGTTGGAAAATATGATACAATTTATCTACCTGAAAAGAAGCTAAAAATAATATACCTATTTTTAGATATATTTATTTATTAACAGACCCTGACAAAAAAAATCACCTTTAATTACTAATAATAGTAAATTTTTTGCTGATATTTAATTAGGGTTGTAATTTTTTCTGCATTAAGAGCCATATTCACTACCTAATTTTAAAAAATGTACAGTGTGTTTTATCTATGTTTAGTACAGGGATCTTGGAAACCGCTGCAGATATAGATAAGGTTAAATAGGAAAAGAATTTTAGTTTTTAAAGCTTAGTTTAAATTATTTTTTGTTTTGTTCAAAAAAATCATGGCTTTACATTTACATTAGGCATTTATTGCATGACATTTATGTCAGATAAAATTCTGGCTAATGTTAACAATAAAAAATTTATATCAGACATAAATTTTTGACGGTTTACATCATCAGATATCATGCAATAAATGTCAGATGAAGCGGTATCATCTGAAATAGAAAAAAGTGTAAATAAATAATTATCTTCTTCATAGAAATCTACATGTAATGAATTACTTCGTTTTTGAGCTACAACATAAATTTGCATTTTTTAAAATAAAAACCGTAGTTAGCTATGGCATTTTTAAAAAGGGCTTTTGTAAGCTTTTTAACGACGTATACCAAAATATACTTTAAATACAAAAATAATGTAGTTTTGGACATAATTTTTTTAAATTTGTTTTTATGTCATTTAGCCCTAAACAGTTGCACTAGTTTTATTGACAAAAAATTTTCTTTTATCTTATCCAGTACTAGTATTTTTTAAATCCATTAAATAAAAAAAAACATTTTTATAAGTGTTTAATAATTGGAGACACTAAATTTTAGAAATAAAAAACAACATTAAGGTTTTTATTTTTTAAGTTGTTTAAAATATTTTACAAGAAATTAATAGTGTTTTAAATGTGTTAATTTGTAAAAACCAATATTAATTGATAAAATTAAATACCAAAAACTAACAAATAACACATAGGAATCAAAGGAATCAATTCAACTATTAATATAAATTTACTACTATAATAATTGAAATAGTGTTTTACATTAACCTAAGTAAAGAAGGAAAAAATTACTATTTAAAAATTATTTTGAAAAATCCACTATTATTGCCTATACCACTATCTTTTTATAATAAAATGTGTTGTATTTTGGACAAAAACGTTATAATCTTAAATACTTATTATTACGAGAGTCTCACGAGCATATGGGAGTTAAAATATTTATTGAAAAGGCTGCCAAAAAAAGGTATTTTTAACAATACTAATTTACTTTTTGCAGCCAACTAGAAAAAAACACCAACTTAAAAATTAATATGTCCAAAACCACATTTCATTTTTTATATGTATATTTAAATATATCTTACCATACATCGTTCAAAAGCCTATCAAAAGGCCTTTTTAAAAATGTCATAGCTATGATTTCCATTAAAAAAATGCAATTTTATGTCGTAGTACAATAACGGACTATTACATTAAATTTCGGATTACACCTTTCTATTAAGAAGATAAATGTCTGCAAATTTTCTATTAAAATTTTTTTCTTTAATTTTAAATATAAATCGAACTACCTATAGAGGGAAAATAAATTTAGGAAAAAAACGTTTTTTCAAAATATCCAGTAAGCCCTGTTTTTTTGGCAAAACAAAAAGTAATTTAAATTAAGCTTTAAAAACTACAATTTTTCCCCATTTAACCATCTCTGTAGCTGCAGCAATTTCCAAGATCCCTGTACTGAACATAGAAAGAAACTCACCCTGAATAATCCAATGGATTTAAAAACAAAACTAGCATATGTATATTTGAATTGCTGATTTACCTTTGCTTAAAATTAACCCTATTAATCATTCACCTTGATGAAGGAGAACATCGTCAGTATATCTTGTAGTTGAATTATACCCTCAGTAGCTTATGTTACGAAAGCGGAAGCTAGTTATTAACGTCTGCTCTAGTGAGATAGACATTCCTGTACCCTATTAAAAATGAATTAGTATTATTTATTATTATATTTATATATTTTTTAAAGTTATTGTAAAGATTTACACACAACTTTTGTACAGGGTTTGCAATTATATTTTGCCACCCACTTTTAACTATAAACAAGAAGGACAGGATAAAACGTCCTGTATTAAAGTTTCATACTTTTTATCTACTATCTTTTCAGCATAAAAAAGAAAGAAATGAACATTAAAACCTCCAGAAAAATAAAAGATACCTTTTTTAAATGGTCTACCCTGTATATTATGTTACCGTTCAAAGGTTGTTTAAAAAACTTATCTGTTATATCTATCTTTATTAGTTTTTAAAATATGACTACATAAGTCTAAAAAAATAGTAGATATAATTTCCATTATACCTATGTACCTAGGGCTCTAAGCTGAGACTAGATGTAAAGGCAAGGTGCATATTGAGACACGTATATACGCGTGCAACGCGACGCCGCACAGCACGTACTTTTGTAACTTATGAAATTAAATTATACAGCGCAATGTGAGTAGCGACGCGTCTACTCCAAAAGACGTTAATTTTTGTGACAGTGACATAGTTTCTTACGTCGCACGCATTATACGTGTTTCAATTTGCGGCTTGTCTAAGGCAAGGCGCAAATCAAAACACGTATAATGCGTGTACGAGACGCAGCGCGTACTTATGAAATTAAATTATACAGCGTAAATAGACTAGCGACGCGTCTACTCGAAAAAACGTTAATTTTTGTGACAGTGACATAGTATCTCGCGTCGCACGCGTTACACGTGTCTGAATTTGCGGCTTGCCTAATAGTAAATATATCCTGATTAAAGTCGCCATATTTCCGAAGCTATTTAAAATAAATATATCAAAATTTTTGTAAAGCTTTTTAAAAATCTTTTTAAAGGTAACATAATACACAGGGTGCCCTATTTAAAAAAGTTTACCTCTTACTGCTACTATACACTATACTTTTATATAGGACATTTTTTTTTCTATCTTTCTGAGTTATTGTTAAAGTGTGTGGCCAAATATGAATAAAAACCTTGTAGAAGGTGCCTCTAAATTACCAAGTAATTTAATGGCGTAATTTTTACGTCAAAATCCATTTAATTTTTTTTAATTTTAACTAATAAATGCATCCTAAAAGGCTAAACCTAACTAAAACGGAATTTAGAAAAAAATTGATTAAAAGTATAGATAATTTTATATAAATTTTAAAATTTTGGTTCTTTAAAAATAATACAAGATAATGAATATCTCGTTGCATACATTCGCTGCTATCTCGCTCGCTTACAATTTTATTTTCGCATGTATTAAACTTGAACAGCAAAAACTTTATTTTCTGCATATATTGTCGTCTGCAAGCTAAACGAAATTTCTTCAAATAGGATTATTTTAAAGAAAAATTTCATTTAAAAATAAAATATTTGATATTTGCAGAATAGTCAAGGTGTATCTAAATATCAACTGCTTTTGTGTTAATGGTGTTAAAAATTATGCTTTTTACATGTATAAAATTTAATATTTAGAGCAAATAAGTTAATGTTTTTAAACAAAATCGACACGCAGCGACAATGTAATTGTCGTCATTAAACTTACACTAAATATATGTGTCATGCTCTTTGCAGAAAACACAGGATGCCCACCATATTCGACACAGTCTGTAGCTGGGTAACCATAGGAATTTTAAAAATAAGTAAATTACATTACAGATTGTCTAGAAAAGTATGACGTATCAAAGTTATTTTAAATGAAACATATATACAAATATACATGTATTTATATAAAATTCAAAACCGTCATAAGATGTAGGTAGATCCATTTAGAAAAATATAACTTTATGACATCCTGTATAGGCTAAAATAATTTTATTCTGTGGCCTTATTTGACCTATAAATTTTCACGATTTTTTTAACCCCATTGCCATTCGGTAAAATACATACTTTTTAAATTTATTTTTTACGTGTAGTTTAACATATGTATATTAATAAGCAGACATACCTAAATCAAAAAAATTAAATAAATACCTACCTACCTTAATCTATTGTTTAAGTAAGAAAAACAAATATTTTACGCAACGTTACGTAGATATTTTATTATTTTACTTAAAAAGAAACGCAAATACTGGATTACAGAGGCACCTTGACTATCGTAAAAACAAAGTTTATTTTAATATTATAATTCTAAAGCAACTTTGAGCTTGAAATTGTAAGGTATTAATTATTTCCCTTTGTTTAACTTGCACGGACAATTTAATTTGGGAAAATAATTTTATAACTTATTTTTATAATATTTTGGGGTAGGCTTTTTAAATACAATAGATAAACCCCAAATATTCTGCAGAGAACAATATATGTGGAAACATGATATACGTTTAATAATACTGTAATATACTAAAAATAAAGATAGAAAATATATACTTATATGGCCAGTTTACAGGTAATTATCTAATATTTTGAATTTTAAGCACATTTTATCACGTTTGTTATCTTTTGTATACAAAGATTAAATAAATTAAAATTGTTGTTTTGGCAAAAAATCTATACTTGGTATACTTTGGTTATTACTTCTTTTAACCTTATAATAATAGAGAAAGACTCCGTGAGCGGGAGACCTTCGTCATTTTGTTAGCGCATGCTCGCAACATACTTAGAAGCGATGGGAGGTACAAAAGGTTTAATTAAAACATAACTTTTATCATTTTCTAAAGGTTGAATTTTATATATGTTACCTGGGTACGTATTAGAAGATATTTCTCCAGTCGGAAGACAATTTTAATAGTTCCAATCCCTTGGCAGAAAACATTTGTGTGTGGACCTATGGTCCGATGAATTTGAATATTTCTAATATTTAACAAGATATAATAAAAAGTCTTTTATAATAGTTGTTGGGTTACTAAATAGGCATGCCCTAAAACTATTTTAATGTATACAACATATTTAAAAAATATTTTTTTACAACACTAACTTCACTAACATAATATAAAATTCAGCTTTTACCAAGCAACTATGAGTCAAACTTCTTAGTCTCCCATCGCTTCTACCTATGTTGGGAGCATGCACTGACAAACTTTTAGCGTTTACAAAATGACGACGGTATGCTGCCTATGGGCTCTGAGACTATATTTTGAAAGTACAGAAAAGAAAAAAAGTTGTTTACTATAATAAATTTTAAGATTGTTACAGGACTTAACATGTTATAAACATATCAATCCTATCATTTGTATACTTCTCCTACTTTAGGCAAAGTATTTATTGCTTGTTTCGAAAAAGGTTAAAACATTTACGAGTACTAAACTTTCATGACCACCAAAAATTGTTGAGTGCGCTTATTATTTAAAACACGTTGTATTCAAACAATAATTTTGCTTAAAAAATGTTCTTGTAAATTTGTAATTACCGGTAAACTTGCCATTTTTACGTAAAAACTTTTAACTTATTAAAACATATTCCATTGCTTTTTGCTAATCATTTTGGAAACTGCAGCAATATAAGGTAAATTTAATGTTTAATATGCAAATAAACGTTAATTAAGTTCCTCTAAAAGCTTTATATTATCAGAACATTGCATTGCATATTTGTGTAGATTTGTATTTTATTCTTAATCACATACTAAAACACAACTAACTCTTGCTATGTAGCAAACTCTTTCAGCTTATATTTTTCTGCATACATAGTATAATTTAGTGTAGTAGTTTTAATTGTTTGGTTTATTAAATTTAATTAAAACTTGCTTGAAAAGCAACATATTTTTATAGACGTATCTCAAATGAAGTCAATTAAAAATTTGTAACTAGTCCGCATGTAATTTTTATACAGGTTTATTTTTAAGTTGATATATTCCACTTAACAACATAGAATGCAAGAAAATCAGAACATATTTCAAAAATAACTATGTGCAAAAATCATTCGTTTACGAGAACAAGGGTGTTAAAATTTTAAGAAAAAAATGCCTTTTTTATCATATTTTTTTGACCACTCCAAATATGTCCACAAAATTTAGTACGCTTCTTTTAACCATTACTTTACATTCTTTGCTGTAAAAGTTTAAAAAACCAGTGGCGTTCAAACAAGACTTGTATTAATTTTTTTAAGGAGAAAATAGTACGCTACTGCTTTTTCCTCGATTTAATACTATTTTTTAAATATTCAGTTACGTTTTAAATGCTTAAATCTAATATGGTGTTTGGTATGTAAAATTCGTTTTTGTGTAATGTGTGTTAAAAAGGGTAAAAACTTACATTACTACAATTTAAACCTAATAATAGAAAATATTCAGTATAGTCGCCTTCCATTTAACTAGGCGGGCTGTATTTTCCGAATCAAATCAATAGATCAGAGGTTCCAAAAATATTTCTATGCAAAAAACAATATGGCGGTATTTGAACAGCTGATTATTGTATTAAAATTTAATAATAATAGGTTAGCAGCTTATTTGAAACTGACAGGCATAATTAAAATAATGACAGGAGATTAAAATGATGCGTTCCAAAATTAAATTATCAGAAGTGCATTCACATTTTTGTATGATATTATTTTGTAAGTACGCCCGTACGCACGAAAGAAATAAGCATTATATTTCTATGCGTAACGTTTTGGGAAGGGACAATAATAAGAATGAAGCATCAATATTAATTCTACCTATAATATGTATAATTATGTTTAATTAAAGTAAAATATTTATCTTTGATTCCGTTAATTTAGCATCCATTTTAGCCCACAAATTGTATTTTTATGTTGCTGTTTATTTCTTTGAAAGTGTAAGCGACAAAAATATCAGCTAACATAAATAGCAACTATGGTCGATCAAAAAAGTCTTACACCTTAGAGGAATGTATATTAATAAAATTATCTCTAAACATTTTCAAATTCAGAATCATCAGATTCATTTGAAGTACTTTCACCATTTTCTGAAATCGAAATAATTAATGGTTCCACTTGAACGTCCAGCATTTTTTCCTGTTCCACCAGTCCAAGATGATTTTTTCTGTATGTTCTACGACTTTCTTCCAGTAGTCCCCCGTAATTTGCTCCAGCGATTTTTTCCAAACTTCCTCCACCTCATGTGAGTTAAGTCCATCACCGACATTCTTTTCATAAAATGATTTTGCTCCTGCCCAGATTAGTTCTATAGCATTAAACTGGCAGTGATACGGTGGTAACCGCAAAACCTCATGGCCATTTTCCCGCAACATTTCATCAATGGCATATATTTTTTGCTTCTGAATAGCTTTTGCTTTCATCAAAAGTTCAAATTTTAATAAATCGGGCGATGGATTTTGATTTTCCTGAACCAACCATTGAAATATTTCATTTTTTTTCCACGAGGAATTGGGCTGTTTATTCAGGATGCGAGAATGGTAAGACGCATTGTCTAGCACAATTACAGATGGCTCATCCAAATTCGGTATAAGTTTTTCTCTTGTCCACTTTTCAAAAAGTTCACAATCCATGTTATCGTGGTAATCAGAGCTTTTTGATTTCGAGGAAAAAATTAAACTCGCTCCCTCTACAAAACCAGTATTTGAACCAGCATTTATTATTATATATCTTTTTCCCGAACCGCAACCTTTTTTCGTTTCACTGATTTCACCGAGTCATCTTGCCATGATTTTGACCCACTCCCGTTCGAAAATACCCAAGTTTCATCTAAAAAATAACTTTCCTAAAATTTGAATCATAATTTTCAACATATTTTTTAAGAAATTTCACTCGTTCACTGGCAATTCTTGGATGTTCACACAAGTATCTTCTATTGCAATCCTTTCTGTAGCGAAATCCTAGTGTTTTAACCAATGCTGATAATGATCTAAGCCCGATTTCTAAAACTCCTCGTTCTCTTAAAGTGTCTTTCAAAACTGGAAGCGTTATATTAATTTTTGAGGCATATAAGTCATATATAACATTTCTCACTTCCATTTTTTTACATTCCTCTAACGTTTCACACTTCTTTTTCCTTGATCGTCGTTGCGTTTTCTTCATCGGTGTATCTCTACGACTTTCATTTACAATCCTCTGTATTGATCTCAAACTTATTTTCAGCGCTTCTGATACTTTTTGGTAAATAGACGTTGAATGTACTTCCTCGGTTTCAGTTCTCTTCTTCTGTTCATTTTTAAAGTAGTCAGTTAGGTTGAGTACCATTTCTTTGGCCTGGGGATGCAAAAAACCTGCAAACCGATTTCTTTTTGCCATATCACAATTTATTTATTACCGTACTGACAGATATTTGTCAAAAACGACATTTTTCTATTACATTTTACCTTACGTGAAATTTTGGAGGGATGAGGTCGAGAATTGCATTTTTTTCTTTGCAATGCCCTATCTAAGTCGTTTATGATATTTTTCGTATTCGGATAATACCCGGTCAGATATTTCGGCGAGAAAATATATATCTGAAACTCACAATTACGGAACTCGGTCAGCGTTTGGCGGTAGTAGTGAAGCGCGTTCAACAACAAACGAAAAACACATCTAATCATATTTTTGTAACCTCTGGAAATTATGTTTTCTTCTCTCTTCGGTTCATGAATGCCTAATACACATATCGCGTTTATATTACGGACATATTTATTTAATGATGATCTAACCTTGATCCGAGAGAGATAACAGTAAATAAAGTAAAGTAAAGAAAAGTTCATAACGCGCCTAGATAAGTGGAAGGTGACTATAGTTATAATTTTTAAAAAAACGAATTTTACATACATACAAAACACCATATCAGATTTTAGCGATTTTGCCATGCATTAAAATGGCTTATATTTTTTTAAACTAAAATCGTTCATCGTACGAAAAAATAACAAAAGACCAAATTAACTTCAAAGTAAATAATTATTTTCAAAATAATATTGATTTGAAGAAACAATACAAATCTTGTTCGAGCGCCAATGATATTTTTTTAACTTTTACAAAAATCTAATGTAATGGTTAAAAAAAGTGTACAAAATTTTTGGACATGGAGTGTTGGGGAAGTTATGATAAATAAGTCATTTTTTCTAAAAACTTTAACACTCTGCATTTCGGAAACGAAGCATTGTCGAGCATAATTTTATTTGAATAACGTTTTATTTGTTTACATTCTATACTGTGTTAAGAGGAATATATCAAGTTAAAAAGAACCCTGTATAATTTATTTACTTTTTAATTGTTGCAAAATTAAGATTACCAATATCTTTAAAACCTATTAGATTTAAAAATAGGACACAATTGACCAAAAAGATTAAGATATAAGTGTTAAGTTGTGGCCAATACACTAGTGGTAAGGTCAAAAAATCGAAAAAAATAAGTGTTAAGTTTAAATATAAGGCTAGCGGTAGTGATTTCCATTTAAACATATAAAGTTCTTTACTGTCTAAAGTCAATTTTTGTGGCACTTCCAGTAAAATCCAAAAATATTTTTTACGGTGTATCCAATCAAGTTTCATTAAATAAGTTTAAAATCCTTTTTCTACCATTATTTGTTTTTTAAAAAATCGGTTAAAATGACTGTAAAACTAATTAGGATAAGTATAAAATATGGTACATTTATTTGCTTGAAATTGCCTGTAAAATCAATTAAAAAAAAATATATACAGGGTGATCTATTTAAAATAGCAAAGTGAAGAGCACTTTCGGTTAAAACAAAACTGCCACATAAAAGTTAAAACATCAAAAGTCTGTATAGAGTGAATTTATTGTAAAAATCATTTTGTCACTTATTTACATGGACAATATTTAAGATATATTTAAAAAAAATAGTCGATGTTTTTACCCAGTCAAACATTCCTATGTCTATTCGGTATTACGCATTTTCTACCAGATTAAATTTATTTTATAAAAATAAATTTAAAAAGCATTCATGTAAAATTTAGTTTAACCTATAGATTAATTTATAACCAAACAAAAAAACAAGCATAAAAATGTATTTTATAGATTAAAATGTAACTGACAATAGTGCATTCATCCGAAGCTGATAGTATTAAATTTTATTTTTGGAATGAAAAATATTTTAAAAGTTGATTTATTTTAAAAAACGTATTTTATTCAGTAAAGTAATTTTAAATAAACATTTAAACTTCAATTTAACTATAAAAGATGAACTCGACGTATTTTTTAACAAATGCTCTCTTATCATATAAGTTACAAAGATTTAAAAAACCTAAGCTAACTTTAAACAATAAAGTAAAACATTGGCATAAGTATTTGGCGTAAAGACGGTTAATTAAAATTAAAAAAATTATTTGAAAGAAATCTAAGCAGGGTTTTACGAAGTGCGCTAACAAGCGAAATGAGAAGCAAATTAAAATGCTAAGAAAAGGGTTCTTAACTGTTTTATTACAAAAAATGCGTACAACGTTTTGTGAAAAATTTAATTAAGTCTTGGTGAAAAATTGGGTTGCTTATAGATTTCCTTTTAGGCCGTTAATTAACATTTAAATTAAAAGGGGATATTATCGGCCTTTTCTCAGCAGATTAAAATCTTATTAGTTAAAGCCTATTTAAATAATTTTATTTATTTAGATATTGTCTACAATCTTTCTTAAATTAAAGCAATTTACTCTTTATTTTAAGTTATTCTGAATTTTTTTAAACTATTGAGCCAGTGGCAGATGGTATCTCTAAAAATTGCTTAAATAATTCCAGACAAGTGAATTAAATTAGAGTGACGGTGAAATGCTAGTTTGCAAGTATTTAGCGTCAATTGGGTACCACTAGTCTTCATACTTTACAATAGCTTATGAAAAAGTTAAGAATAACTTACTTACGTCACTTACTACTTATTTCAGTGCGCCTTACTTTATATTGCTATACCCAGGGCTTTCACTAATTAATTTTTTTATTGTTTTGAAGCATTTAATGTTGGTAGTCGTATTTATCAAAACTTCCTTTTTTAAATTGAACAATCTATGCCCAACGAAATTTACCTTTTTTATCTTCGATTTAAAGACTTGCTTATTTTCTAAAGTCACTTTAAGAAAAAATATATTGTTTTGCCTTATGCACATATTTTCTTTCAGATCCTTTTAATATTAAAAGTAGTGGTGTGCATATTCGAAAGATTTCGATATTCGAATATTCGTATTCGGAAGATTTTAATATTCGAAAGATCTTTCGAAACATTTTATATTTCATTGAGAAAGATCTTTCGAAACATCTTTCAAAACATTTCATATTTCAATGCAAAAGATCTTTCGAAACATTTTATATTTCATTACCAATAAGCTTTTATTCTGTCGAAATACCGATTGAAAGATTGTTGCTATTTGCGGCAACGAATTATTTCACGTCTTATTCCGAGTGTTTTCAGTATTTACAGCTGATATTCTTTGTTTGTTTGATTACTAATGGTTTGGGGTATGTTTTACGGGTTGTCTATATTAAAAGCCTAGATATAAAAATCATTCATTATTCATTCGGTATATTTCGTATTTGCGTTCGGTGTATATAAATTCATGACTGATCGTTCTTGAAATATTTCACGACGAAATACATTTCGAATATCTCGATGTTCGAATATCATTCAGAAGATCATTTGAACGGTTCCAACACTAATTAAAAGCTAACAACTTTTAATATAGAAGTTATTTGTTTTTCTTAGAAGTTAAAGCAGTAATTTTCTTAACTATAAACTATTATTTTGGCTGTTAGGTTGTCAGTTTATGCAATGCATGCAGAACTTAGTAGTTAGTTAGCTCAAATTAGTATTAATTGTTTATTTTGGTAACGAATCATAAGAGATTTATACTGGGTTGATAAAAAGTACTGCAACCCTTAAATATCTCTTAAACCGATAAAGTTACATTCACAAAATTGGGATCTGCTAAGTTTTGGGCATGTAAAATTAAACAATAATATTCTCATTGTTGCCACATTTTTCAGTTTTAGGCAATATGTATGGGTTTAAAAATAAAAATCTCTTTTTATTTTTATTGCAACGTATTGATCAGTCCAATTTAATTATTTTTTAAATTTTTAAAATTTCGTTTCTACTCGCTGCTTAGATGTGAAAACACCATATTTTTTGTAAAAAGTTTAGAACCAGTCAAGCTACCGCTAAAGGTGCGTTTACAAAATTTGGTATTCAAAGGTTTCTGGACACCCAGAATTGAGCAGTGTTACATTACAAATATTCAAAAGTTAATCTCTAGCAGTTGGCTAGTAATAACAATGCCGCATTTTATAAACACGTTCTATTTGCTTAAAGTGTAGTATATTAGTAACTAGTAGAGATAAAATTTTAAAAATTCAGAAAAGTATTAAATTTAAATCGCCCAATTTTTAAATAACTTTTGTATTTAATTTAAAAAAATTATAATAATAAAATATAAGTTTAGCATAATTCGAAAAAATTTGGCAATAGTACCTATATCACTGTTCAAATATACATATCCAAAACTTCCCAGATACCCAATTTGGTTGGTACAGCTTTAGAGATATTGAAAAAGTGACCGAGCTAAGTAATCTAAGTGCCAAAATATAGATCTTTCTCTTTTGTCCATCAACACCTTTTATCTGACAGCGTCAATATCCTACTATTAGATCCCACTGCCAATTTTACCCAAGCGATTGCAAACGAAGTCACAAAGTTGAGTCTACCTTTGCATTCCACCATAACATTTTTTTATTTCTGAGAATTTTTGATTTTGGCCCTTAGATTACTTAACTCGGTTACTCTAAAATACCTTTATGAGTTGCTATACCCATTCAGCATAAATGATTTTGAAAAAATAAAATTTATTACCCTCTCCCATGGCGGATTAGAACTTGTAAACTACAGTGGCTTTCTTCTTGTCCCTCCCCCTTTCATTTTTCAAACAATTCAATTTAAAAAATTAAATCATCAAGAAATTAAATTTAGGTATGCGTAAATACTATATTTTAAAGTAAAATTAAAGATAAATATGGCTGCTGGATTCCATCTTAAAAAAAATTAAATAGAGAGGGGGATCTTGTAGCACAATATTTTATAACTCCTGGCCAATACCTTATAACTTTCAAATATAGTCCTTTAGATACTAGATACGTTTACCCACTACAAAATGACGGTACTTTAAAAATTACCTTAATAGATGATTTGGATGGCAATATTTTTGAAACTAATAAAGCTGGATAAACTTAATGTGATATTTTTTTAAATATGTTTAAAGGTCTTTTTAATGGTGATATGTATATACAGTGTGTCCAAGATAAGGATCCTAAGCATGGGAATCTCAGTACCTATTGAAGATACAGCTTAGGTTAAATTGGAAAAAAGTTGTGTTTTTTAAAGCCTATTTACATGCCGTTTAGAAATTTGAAACATTTTCATGGCCCGCTGAGATATTTGGCAAAAACGGAAATTTGACTATATAGATTTTATTTTTGTCTGACTTTATTTAAAGAAATATGAAAAAATAATGACACTTATTCATTGGCACTTTTTAGCTACTACATGATGGTATTTTTAGATTTTATATCCGTTTTCAATAAACAATCATTAACTTTTTTTTTTATATGGCTCGAAAAAAAGTACACCCTGTTTCTGATCCCATTTTTTATTACAAATTTAACAATGTATTACATGCCATATTTTTAATTTAATTTCAAAGGAAAAATGCATTTTTGTATTTTTAAGGGTAATTTTAAGTAGGCCTTGCAAACAAATGCTGTGATGTTAATACCTGTTACCGAGCCTGTAATTTAATATCATGATAAAATAGTAATTATCGTTATTACTCTGTATCTCAAGTTGTTGTTTTTAGAGTAATTGCTCTTATTGTTACTGTTGTCTTTATTATTGTTTATTGGTTAATAGCTTATATCTATTGTATTATTATGGTCGAATATGCCGGATGGCCATTATAGCCATGAAGAAAAGTTTGACATGCTAATGTGCTACATTTTGTGCCGCAAAAATAAATGAAGGTATCATTTTTGCTGTTAATGAATTATGGTAAATAAATAGACCTAGTATTTTAGTTTTTAAAATTCCACACCACATATTAAACCCAAAACGTTCTTGTTTCGATACTTTCTTAACACGCGGAGCCTAGTAATGCGTATTGCGACGGTTAAAGATACCATGATTAGTGACCATACTTTCTTCGGACCATATTTTTTTGAAGAGAAATTTAAATTTTTTCACACGTGCGTGTATACCACTTGCCAAAATCGGCGCCGTTCGAAATCTCCCGGTTTAAGTCCTTGGCAAATCTAAAATTTATAGGGGTGATATCTATTTTTACTCAAAAAAATTGAGCTGTGGATTTAGCTACTACTACATTTAGTTTAATTTGCCAAGTTGATATCTCAGGGTTCCCAACAACTGCTTGTAATACATTATTTTGGGTTTCTTGTGAAGATTCCTTTTTTCCAGATAAAACTGGCTTTTTAAATTTCGAGCCAGCTATAAGAAAATGGAATTACATGGCTGGCATTCTTTCTGGATATGTATAAAGATACATTGCTGCTGTATTTATAGTATTTTTGTGGCCCAAATGTAGCACGTTAGCATGTCAAACTTTTCTTCATGGCTATAATGGCCACCCGGCATATTCGACGATATAACACTATTCACCAATAAATAAAGGGTGTTTTTTAACGATGATATAACTTTAATCTATAAAAAATATGAAAGTAAATATATTGTGATCGAAAACATAATGCTATGTAAAAGAACAACTTATTACATTAACGTTTAAAAATTATTTGCCGCATGTGGCCACCGCGGCAGTCTACCAGATAGGCTATTCTTTTAGTCCAATTTGGAGTGACTTTTTCGAGTACTTCCGTTACCGAACCATGATTCATGAATATTTGTTTCAAAATATGGATGATATTGATCCCGACGAGATGTGGATGCAACAGGATGGCGCTACATGCCACACGGCGAACGAAACTATCGCCTTGTTGCAAACAAGGTTTGGCGACAAATTAATTTCGAGAAATGGACCTGTTACCTATCCATCCAGATCCTGTGATGTGACGCCCCTAGATTATTTTCTGTGGGGCTACGTCAAGTCATTAGTGTATGCTGATAAACCAGCAACGATAGAAGCCTTAGAAGCCAACATTACTCGTGTTATTCATGATATACGACCGGAAGTAATCGAAAAAGACTCAAATCTGGTAGACTGCCGCGGTGGCCACATGCGGCAAATAATTTTTAAACGTTAATGTAATAAGTTGTTCTTTTACATAGCATTATGTTTTCGATCACAATATATTTACTTTCATATTTTTATAGATTTAAGTTATATCATCGTTAAAAAACACCCTTTATTAATAAAGACAACAGTAACAATAAGAACAACTGCTCTAAAAACAACAACTCGACAAACAGGGTAATAACGATAATTACTATTTTATCATGACGTTAAATTATGTTATAGACACGGTAACAGATATTAACGTCAAAATATTTGTTTACAAGGCCTACTTAAAAATACATTTAAAAAAATATAAAAAAATATTTTTTTAAAGTAAAATTTAAAATGTAACATGTAATACACCGTTGCATATTTGTAATAAAAAACGGGATCAGATACAGGGTGTACTTTTTTCGAGCCATATAAAAAAATAAAGTTGATGATGGTTTCTTGAAAACGGGACGTCGGATATAAAATCTAAAAATACCATCATGTAGTAGCTAAAAAGTGCCATTATTTTTTTTTTTTTCATTTTTCTTCAAATAAAGTCAGAAAAAAATTAAATCGATATAGTCAAATTTTCGTTTTTGCCAAATATCTCAGCATGCCATGAAAATTTTTCAAGTTTTTAAACGGCATATAAATATGCTTTAAAAACAGAACATTTTCCTAATTTAACCTTAGCTGCATCTCCAACAGGTACTGAGATTCCCATGCTTAGGATTCTTATCTTGGACATACTGTATACCGGATGCCTCCTAAAAAAATATGCTTTTGTACTACTCTGCATGTTATCATTAGTAGCATTTTTATATTGGTAAACTTTATATTCTAGGGTTATAAAGTGTTTGTAAGTACCTTTAAAATAATGTACTACAAAACCACCTTTACATTTAATTTTTTTCAAGATGGCTCCAATTATCTGTCAATTTCACTGTTAATATTGAGTGTTTCTGATTACTTTTAATAAGTTATGGCCCTAAATAAAACAATATTTTAATTATTTCTTTCAAAAATAAAAGAGGTGGGGGACAATAAACAAATGTATGCATGTAAGGGTATTAATTTATATTATATATTGTTATCATTGCCTAATATTTTATAGCTTATGTAAAGAAAGAAATATCAAAGTCCTATAGAGATCAATATGCTTTTATTTACCTCAATTACCTTATTTTAATATTTCTTAATCCAGGATTACAAAGATAAAGATGGAGGCATTCTCAACAACTTCTACAACGCTATACATGACCTTGGGGCACCTGGACTCGAGTTCCTAAAGGCTATTGAAAAATCTCAGGACGTTACTCTTTTCGCACCCTGCAATGCTGCATTTGACGGACCCATGCTTAAGAGCATTGTAAGAGACAAACAGCGGTTCCTGGAGATTTTAAAACTGCATTTGGTGGTTGATAATAGGTTGTATGTGGATGATGTTTTAAAGAAAAATTTAAATAAGGTAAGTTTTATTACCATATTAATGAATAAAAAACTAACTAGTTTTTGTTTTATTTAATTAACTTTAAGTTAAAAGTATTTGGCAGGGGTTGCCATTATAGTAAATGTCTGGCAATCAGTGATGTGATTCAAAAATACTAACTCAAAGAAAGAATAAAAAGTACACCAATTTAAAAATCGTTTTTAATTTTTTACAATTTGTCTTATATATGAAAGAGATATACGGTGACCGCCAAAGTGTTGGACACCAAAAAATCAATAATGACATTAGGCTTATGGAGATTGGTTAGGTTGGGGAGATAATTAAAAGTAAGCTCGATATCTAGAAAAGTTATTTGAAAAAGATGTTTAAAATTTATTTTAGGCCGATATGCAAAATTTGAAATAAATATTATTAAAAATTTAGAAAGGACGTTTTTCCTAAAAAGAATCGGTCAATTTACGAATCTTAATTTTTTCTTTAAAATGAGTTTTTTAACTAGAAAGTGACGAACTTATCTGATTTATCATGATTTTTGTATTTTCTTTTACCTTTAAAATGAAAAAAATAACGAGATTTGGCAAGTACTCTAAGTGTGTTCACCTGTTTTTCTAAGAGCTGTATTACTATATTACAACCAAAATGTAGTAAGGTATGATAGAAGAATAGACTATTTTTATTAAATAATAAAGAACATTAACAATATTTTAATTAAATTTGAGACACGCACCCAATAATTTAAACTCCCCGTGGCCTAGTGGACAGATCTTTGATCTTCGAAGCCAGAGGTCGGCGGTTCGATTCCCAGCGGGGGAGACATATTTAGGTAGTAGTTATATAAAAATAACGACCGTGGTGGCACTACCGCGTTGTCTGAAAGGTGCTGTGAAATGCAGCTGCATGTTTTAGTGCTTGGACAACGTTTGACGGAACAGGGGGAACGATGGGTTAAACATCTAATAACCCGACACCCAAGGTACTCTGGTATTTAGGCATAGACCTTCGTGGGATGTCAAAAAGATAAAAAAACTCTTACTGATACACAAATGATATTGCACATTTTATACCAAAATTATTTTGCCACATAAGTAGGCTTTAAAACGAATAAATAACACATTATTAAAATAATCTATCTTGTTTATGTTTTTAAATTGCAATATTATAGCTCTTAGAAAAAGCAGGTGTACAGGGTCATCCAACAAGGACTGAACAGGGGCTTAATTTTGACTTTCCCTGTATTTTTCAAAAAATCCAAGATAGCACTTTGGCGTAACTTTTTATGCTCTTTTGAAAATAGTACTTCGAAAAAATGGACTTCGAAACAAAAGAGTTACGGCATGCAACTTTGTTTTTTAAATGGAATGCCCCACTTTTTATTTCATATTTGAAAAGAGGCTATCTTTTTACGTAAAAGCTGCTATATATTTTATTTATTTATCTTATTTAAATATGCTATTTTTCTAAAAAGAAATGATCAAATTTGGTTTCGCGCCAAAATAATACTAAATTATCACCTGTGTAGGTACCCTACACCTGTATAACCTGTGTGGGTATTTGTCACTGTCTAGCTATATTTATTATTTGTTTGTAAATAAAATTACTCAAAATGAAATACTCATTAGAGGACCGTCTACAAATTATTACCCTATTTTACAAATGCCAAGAGAACGCCAGAGAGACTAAACGTAGATATTTTGCTGCCGTCCAAAGAAACATATCAATAAACACAATTTTAAGAATAAAAAAATTATTTGAAGAGACAAAATCGTTACATGACAAGAAAAAACTATGCCAAGACGAAGATTACGGGAAAATTCTATTATAAATTATTTTACTAATAGCCCTAATAATTCGATTTCCGACGCAGTTCGAGATGTTCAGTATGGTTTTACAAGAAGAAATGTTAGCTACGGAACAGTCCATAGAACATTAATAAAAAATAAGATCTTCCCATTTCGCATCCTTCCCGTTCAAAAAATATCACCGCAGCAAAAAGAATCTCGATTTAGATTTGTTGCAGAAATTCTAATTAGAGAGCAAGATCATGACCCAGACCTTTTAAAAAAATTTATGGACGGATGAAGCTTGTTTTACAACTTCTGGCATGTTTAACCGCCATAATAAACATCACTGGGCAACTCAAAATCCTAGAAAATTTTTGGAAATAAAAAGCAAGGTAGAACTTCCATTAATGTTTGGTGCGGAATGTTAAATACCAAAATTTTGGGTCCAATATTTTATCACGGAACGTTAACTGGTCAAAGGTACCATAATTTTTTGGAAAACGAAATCGAAAATCTTTTAGAAGAACTGCCTCTGGAAACCTACCGTTCAATCATTTGGCAACAGGACGGAGCACCTCCCCACACTACCCAGGCTGTTGTTAATTTTTTAAATGAGCGGTATACTGAATGGATTGGACGAAATGGAACAGTTGCTTGGCCACCAAATAGTCCAGAGCTTTCACTTTTGGACTCATTTCTTTGGGGTCACCTTAAAAATGTAGCCTACCACCAAAGAAACGAAAATATTGAAGAAATAAGAGACAAAATTGTAAACGAAGTTCGTAGATTAAATGATGAAAACCATATTTTAGCGGCCAGTTTAGAACGACTTCAGAGAGCGTATCAATGTTGTTTTGAAAATAATGGGGGACACATTCAACATTTAAGTTATTAGTGACCAGTATGAAGCCCAATTATTGACATTTATTTTATTAAACTTCTTTTTTGTTAAATAGCCAATTTGTTGTCGGTTTAAAATTATATATAAATCGAGATTCTTGAGACTTCTGTTTTGTTGTATTTTTTGTATAATTTAGTGTAAATAATCATTTTTAAACGTTTTAATAAATATTTCCCCTTTAATAAATACTTTAAACTTGACTTTTCTTTCTGAAACATAACTGGTATGACACTAACAGATATTCAGCAGGTGTAGGTTTTACCTAGTAGGTAGGTAATTTTTACCTTATATCGGCGGGAAAAAATTTGGAAATACGATAATTTCTTCTGAAAAATAAACATATTTAAATAAGATAAATAAATAAAATATATAGCAGCTTTTACGTAAAAAGATAGCCTCTTTTCAAATATGAAATAAAAAGTGGGGCATTCCATTTAAAAAACAAAGTTGCATGCCGTAACTCTTTTGTTTCGAGTCCATTTTTTTCGAAGTACTATTTTCAAAAAGAGCATAAAAAGTTACGCCAAACTGCTATCTTGGATTTTTTGAAAAATACAGGGAAAGTTAAAATTAAGCCCCTGTTCAGTCCTTGTTGGATGACCCTGTACATACTTGGAGTACATGCCAAATCTCATTGTTTTAATTTTTTCATTTTAAATGTAAAAGAAACTATAAAAATCTTAATAAATCAAATTAGTTTATCACTTTCTAGTTTAAAAACTTATTTTAAAGGAGAAAATTAATATTCCGTAAACTGATAGATTTTTTTTAGAGAAACGTCGTTTTAATTTTTTTTATAGTATTAATTTAAATTTTGCACATCGGCCTGAAATTAAATTCTAAACTCTTTTTCAAATAAGTTTTTAAAATATCGAGCCAACTAATCCAACCTATTAATATTTTAATTTAATTTTTATTAAGTATTTCCCCAACAAAAGCCCATGAGCCGGATCTCATTATGGTTTGTTTTTAATAATTTTAAAAATATTTTTTTCCATATATGTCCCACTTTTTGGCGGCTACTGTATGAAAACACGATTTTTTAATATCGCCTAGTAGCTTGGAAACTAATCAGGCCATAACAACTAAGTTTGTAGCATCTTTTATTCACAAAAAGACTAGCTTAGATTTAAAATTTCCTTAAAATGGAACACCTTGTATATAGAAACCAGAAATTAATAAAATACTTGATGTTTTCTAACTACAGTACAAAACTTTAGGGGGTCATTTCTTATGTCATTTTATAAAAAAAAGTTTCTATAAACATCGTGTCACTCGCTTCATTTCTGAAATACGGGACGTTAAAGTTTTTAAAGGAAGTCGGTTTATTACTTATATCCTGAAAACCCTTTAACCGATTTGGTTTAAATTAAGTACACTTGAGGTGCTTAAAAAACTCTACCTCGATTAAGAATATTGGTCCAATGGCATGTCAGTAAGCACAACAGTAAAATATTATTGAAAAAAGTACGCCACTGATTTTTATGGACGTTTTTTATTTTTTCCGATAAAACAACTAAAAGTACAAATTTTTAGTATCTTATATTTTTTGTATCTGGCCTTGTTTTTGAAAAAAAAAATTAAGCCACTTTAAGTTATTTTAAAAAGTATTCATAAACAACATAAATTAAAATTTTAAATAAAAAAATAAACAATTTTTACCTTGGCAAAATAAGGCCCATTTGTGTAAGGGCAGATAATTGCTTGTTTTGTCTTATCTGCAAAAAAAAATTGTAAGTCAGGTACAAATGTGTACTAGTAAACAAACCCTATTATACCTGAAAATGTATTAGTTTGAATGAAAATGTAACAACATGGCAACAAGGTTGTAAAGACAATCACGTGGATGTTACAGGATCTTTGTGACCAGATGAAGTGTATCTCAAGGGAGAGAAGCGTGTTTAATAGACGTAATTATAGCTTGTGTTCTGAAACTTTGCTGCATTACATAGTATCTAATTCCCTGTACACTGTTTTTCCCTTACAAAGGGTTAAATTAGATACAAACCAAGACAAAGATAAAGAGGTTTGTTTATTATTGCAAAATACCAAATGCTGACCTCAAGGATTTTAAATAAGAAATAAAAAATGTACTGTTTTACTTAAAGGTTATAATATTTAATAAAACAAATTAAAGAATTAATATTCCAAATTAATTGAGTACAATATTTTATGGACTACTCGTCCATCATACAGTGCCCCTTCCTCTTTTATTTCTAAAACGAATTAATTTAAAACATTATAGTTTGGAGTAAAATTGACAGATAAAAATTTCAAGATGGCTGGTGGGCGCCATCTTAAAAAAATATAGAAAGTGTGTCTTATGGCACATTACTTTAAAGCTCCTGACAAGTACTTTATAACCCTAGAATATAAAGTCAATATTTTAACCTACGGTACGGATAGTCATATTTCCGAAAATAAATAAAGTTAAACGTACTAAATTTGGCATTGCCTATTAAATTAATTACTTCTAATTACTTAAGAGCCTAAAAAATAAGTTTTTATATTTAACATAAGGTAATATACGCCAATATTTAAATAACAAATAAAATTCATACTTCATGCATTTTTTTACTTAAGATTAAATATTTTTGACAAAAAATCGTGCGCTAATTGATCCTACAAATCATTTTAAAGAAGACATCTCTTACTTTAAGAAATCCTTATCTAGCAAGATTTTATAAATGACCACTACATACAAACCGGAAAACTACAAGATTTAGTAATTCGTTTAAAGTCAATTCACGTTAGTTCCAATGTTTTAGTTCGTTACCTCCAGAAATTTATTTCCTCGGTGAGTATGAAATAAAATTCAACTTAAGAAATAAAAAATTACAATTGGATGGTTAATAGCAAAGTTTTTATGGTTCTTTAACAGTGCAGTGTAATAAAAAAGCAATCAGTTGCGCATTAAATTTTCTGAAGTAATTGCAAATATTACGACTTACTTGTTTTCCATTACACAGTGTAGAGGATAAAAATTTTAAAATATTTGTTTAAACCGATTTTTAAGCAATTGCTTATTAAAAAGTAAGTACAATATTTTTAACTTACACTTTGACAAGGATATGTTCAACACGGTCCAATAATAAAATATTAGTTTGGAAGTTAAAACTTTGTCATAATTGACTATATGATGATTTACCTTTTTTATTATTACAAACTATTTAAGGAGACAAAAAGAACAGGGTGTTTTTGAACAGTAGTGCCAAACGAAAATGGTTAAAACCCTCTCATTAAAATAAAGGGAAAGGTCATATAAACATGGGTCCGCAAATTTTTAGTTTTTAAGATAGAGGGTGTTAAACTTGTAAAAAAAAAAGATTTTTGTAAATATTTTAAATATTGTCTATACAATTTCATTCTTATTTGGCAATGTTGTTTGGGGCATCAAGGGGGTAATTTGGACATCAACCTAATTACATGTATTAAGTCCAGCGGCATCTCGAACAGCACCTAAACGAATACTTAAAAATAAAAAAGATACGCCACTGATTGTGAAAATGTTTGTGAAAATTTTGTACTTTCTTTAGATTAAGCAAATAAAAATATTGGTTTTATGTCTCCTAACTTCTTTTCAGGCCTTTTTTAGTTTTAGAGAACAAAAATATAATTAACTAATTAGATATTTCTAGACCATAAAAAAACATTGGAAAGACTTTTTTTTAAACTATTTTAAATTTTTTGTTTGCAATTACGTACCATACTTTTGAAGTATACGTTCGTTGCCTTTCGTATACGTTTCCTAATAGACCAGGGTCTATAATTAATTTTTAAAGAAAAATAATATAGTAGAATAAAACCCATTGTAAAAGGTAGAAAATGTAACAAAAATTAAAGAAAAAATAAATTGCGGGCGATCTCAGGTCGGGATGGGGGAGTTGGGGGGTTTAATGTTAAAAAGTTTTTTTTTATTATCGGCAAAATTAATATTTCTATAAAAAAGTTATATGGCAAAGTTTTAGGTAATAAAGAGATCTACAAATTCGTATTTACACTTAACCTTAAAATTTATGTAAAAAATTTAAATACCCATGTTTTTGGTGCCTACTATATTTTTTTACTATTTACCTCTTTTAAAAGATTTAGCACTGGTCTATAAGTAAATACGCGGCTTAAGAGAAAAGGTCATCATTCTGGGATAAGAATAGCTGCTAAACATTATTCATCATGGATATTTAGGGCAAATATTTTGTTTAGTAATATTTTATTTATGTTTTTATTTTTAATTAGAATAATAGGTTTTTAAACATTAGTTATTGTGTTAACGAATGTATTCTAAACCTCGTTTCTTCTAGTTAATTATAAAATACAAGACAAACTTTATTAAAACGTCATTACGATATACTTCAAATTTATACCGGTTGTCCCTTGCCGGTGGCTCACCCCTATAACAATTTTGTTTTTTAAGATAATAAAATAAAATTTGGTTCTTAGGTATGTCACATAAAAATGCATTGTTCCCCATATTTAGTTGTTTTCTATCACTTTTGGTTTAGCCGGAAAAGACCCTAACGTTCTTATTTTAAATGGGATACACGGTATATTATTACAAACTTAAATAGAAAATAACATTTTATATTCAATGACATTACATTTGCCACTTTTTGATATCTGACTTATATATTTTTTCCTTTTTAATTTTTAATTTTTAATCTAGAGTGCTATGAGTGCAATAAAACGACAAATTTCGGATCAAGGGGTCACGAAAAAATGGATGCAACTTTCTTTTATTTTTATAGCCTCTACAGAGTCGTCTAAAGTTTGCAAAATTGTATTAATGTTTCCAAGTCGGGTTTTCCAAAAGGATCGAGGGTGTCTAACTTTAATAGCTCAAAAGAGCTTTTTTACCAGCAATTTAATATCACACAGTCAATATTTTAGGTAGCAGTATAACACAAAAATCCCTATTAACTGTTTTTTTTCTCTAAGAGCAACAACTAGTCCGCATTACTGTAAAGAATTTAGGGGCTTTGAAAATACAGTAAGTTATTATTGCTTATTAAATAAGATACTGCTTGTCCACATCCACTTAAAAAAACTGACTTAGGACCATAAATATGATTTTGCAAACCCTAAACGACTCTGTAGAGGCTATAAAAAAAAACAAAAGATTGTTACGTCTATTTTTCCGTGATTTCCAAATTTTTTTGTTTTATCGTATTCATGTCATTCTAGATTGAAAATTAAAAATTAAAAAAATTTGGAGGTTAGGTGTCAAAAAGTTGCAAATGCAGTGTCATTATACTCGGAATGTCATTTTCTATTCAAATAAGTAATATTCTACGGGTTTTCAATGTAAAATAGGAACGTTAGAGTATTTTACGGCTAAACCGAAAACAAACTATATATGTAAAACAATGCATTTTTTGTGACATACCTACATACCAAATTTTATTTTAAGATCTTAAATAACAAAAAGGTATAGGGGTGAGCCACCGGCAAGTGACACCCGGTCTTTTATTACATAAAATAAAGTTGGTGAAAAATGTGCATATCCAATTTAAACTGATACCCTCTTCTTCGTATTCAGATGTTTTTGAGTTTTGCAAAATAAATCTGATAACTACCGAGATATCGTGTAATTGGCAATTTCAAAAGCTTTATGGAGAACACTGCGCACAAGTTAAAGAGCTTTCGTAAATTAACCAAGGGTTGTTAAAGTTTCAATGATTTAACTTTGTCCTTATGATCCCGCTGCATAGTGAAGTTGATTCAGCACACACAGAGTAGTTTTGAGATAAGTCTAGTAATTACCCAATTTACTTGGTATTACTAGTAAAATACCGAAGCTGATTTTTTTCTTTGTAAAAACATATTGAACATAACCAAAAACAAGCTAATATGCTATTTGGTATGTTGTACAGGGTGTTTCAAAACAAATGCTATACATTTAGGGAGGTGATTCCTGGTTTAAAATAAAGGGTAGTTTACCTTATAAACATGGGGTCAAAAGTCAACAATTAAGAAGATATTGCAAGAAATTTAACAAAAAATGTCCTAATTTTTTGCTTTAAAACCACTGGCGGATTAAGAATTTCCGAGGACCAAAGCACAGAAGCTGTGTAGGCCCTCTATTGCTGGAAGGTAGAAGAAATCCACAAGAAATTAAAACTTTTGTGAAACTTCGTGGTATACCTCACCTCTTCTTTGCATTTGAGCATTAAGTGTGTCAATTATTACATTGAAAGTCTTAATACGAAATTTGTTTCTAGGATTAAAAACAACTCCTTCTGCATTTCCATCATTTACATGTTTTTTTCTAGTTCGTCTTCGAGTTTCCTTATATTCCCCATTGGGAAAATTTTTTCTTGCCGCCCATTTTTAAAATGATTCCTCATTTCAACGAGTTGATCTGATAAAGAATAATACAAAGGGCACACGTTTTAAGATCTAACCCTTCTTCTTGGAACCCTTTACTGCTGCGACGAAAAACTTGTAGAATATCATTCCACAAAGTGAGCATAAATATAAACTCAAACAATTGCATTTTGTTTCAAATATTTTGTGCTTCTAGCCTAGTCTCCCCTTTTTGGTTTATGTCCTCAGCAATTTCATCTAAAATTTTTGAATAGGATTGTAATATTGCTACAGCATGATCTTCCCAACGAGTGTCCGACAGTGACTTTAGAACGCTATCGTTGCCTATTAATTTCTTTAAAACTGCCCACCGGTGAGTAGAAGCCAAAAAAAAAAAAGTGTATAACAACTGCGCAGTTGAAAAAAATTCACTGCGATCGTACAACAATCAACAGCACTGCGATCAATCAAGTTTAAAGTATGTGCTCTTAAATCTTTTGCTGCATCTCTTTGTATCATCCTGACATATTAGCAGCATTATCATATGATTGTCCTCTATAGTTTCAATCAAAGCCACTTCGTAAATAAAGTAGGTACGTGTGGTATTCGTGCGTGCGCTATCATTTGCAAAGTAAAGACAACTATAGCTCGACAACTTCCTCCGCGACCCGTACACACAGGCGAAACGGGAGACGCGGTTCCACGGTCTCGGCGGGTCTCCCGCTTCACCTCTACCCCGCGGGCGGGTTGCGTACTCGGTCGGTCGTGGCGCAACGACACGCGAGAGCGCGCGGCGGGCAGGGCTTTGCGTGGATGTATGCGAAGGGGAGTATCGCTATATTGGAAGCTAAATAAAAAATACTAAAGTGGTGTTTACGTGGAAATTTTTATAATGAAGTAAGCAACTTAGACAAACCAAAAACAGGTAATATCAAAAGGTAATTATCATATTCACTAACAGTATGAGAGGTCACTACCGGACTGCCCGCGCTTTGTGATCTTGGACATGTGGTTTAGTCTCGATAAAATGTAGGTATAAAATGAAACGCCAGCAGCGAATGGAGGCCCCTGGAGAACAGGGGCCCCAAGTACGTGCTTGTAGCGCTTATACGTTAATCCGCCACTGTTCAAAACGAGTATTGTGTTTAAACTATTAAGTAATGTCTAATAAAGACATATTACTAGCTTAATAGGTGTCAGCAGGAAAACGTTTTTTTTTTTATAAAATAATTTTTCCCGTTCCGGTACGTTATGATTTACATTTTATTTTTTTATTTAAAATTGGTAACGAAAAAATACAGGGGTCAAAAAAGTTGGTAAATAAAACAGTCTATCCAAATTTATATTTTTTAAGGTCATAGCAAGAGAGAGGTAGTATATTTCCACCACTTTTAATAATCCTAAAAAGTAAAAAAAAATATTTAGAAAGTGTACTTTTTAACAGCAATATATTCTTGAAATTTCATTATTCTAGAGTTTTTCGTTATTGAGATAAAAAATAAAAACTGTATTTTTTCGTCGTGTTTGTACCGCGATGTCTCCCTAATGGTTGACTTTTGACTCTATGTTAATAAAAAAACTACCCTTTATTTTAAACAAGGAATCAACATCTAAATTTTTTTGTATTTGTTTAAAAACACCCTGTATATACCGGGTAACGATGAAATTACTATCCAACAATTTATTTTCTTTAGTAAAACCGTATAGTTTTAAAATTTATGTATGTTATATTGTGTCATAGAATGCCAATTTTAGATATAATAGCATCTGTGTATTACTTCCGGTTTAACCGAAAGTAATATAAACTTTGATATTTTAAATAAAACACCATGTATATTTTTAGGATTTAAATTCTACAGATCATTCCTGGTTTAAAACCTTTTATATATCCCTAACCTAGTTTTTTTGGTTTTAGAGAAAATTGCGTTTGAAAATGTCCAAATGAACCGCACAATATGGTGTTTTATGAAAAATTAATTGAACATCACAAAATATACAGGGTGTCCAGTTTTCGTGTGTTTTCATATACCAGCTCCCTTACTATAAAAGATAGAAAGATGGGGTTTGCGGCTTACTGTCCTATTTTTTTATGAAACTTACATTGCCGCAAACGAAATTTTCATAGCCCCCTTTGTTTCTGACATACAGGGCGATTTTGAAAATTTGTCATTTTTGACGGTCCCCTGTATCTCGATTATTTGGTAACTTTTCAATAAAGTGAAAATGGATTGTTATAGAGTTTTTACGTAGAATTCATTGGCGTAGGTAGTTTTTTTCTAAAAAGTTTTGTTTTTGAGTTACGACCCAAACTTATGTTTTTTTAAATGGGACACCCTATATATTATTTTTTTATCTTTTTCGCTCTTTTACACGCTTTTCAAAAATATATAATAGTCCATATTTATTTTTTTAAAAAAGGAAAATTTTTACATTTTTGTAAAATTTATCATTTTTCGTATAGAAGGCTATGCCCGCAAATCAAAACAAAATTAACAACATCATTTTTATTATAACAACTCTATATTAATACATAATAACTAAGCAACATTAAAAGAAAATAACATATTAATTTATTTTTATTTAGTTTAATTACAAAAATTGCTCGAATTGGGCTCCGTTGTGTTCCAAACATTTTTGACATACTTTTTCAATTTTTCGCAATCCATTTAATAAAGTAATAGGCCTACCCTGCAAAAGCCTAAACGCTTGATGTGTAGCTTCTCGAAGTTGATCAATATTGTGGTATTGCCTCATATATATTTGATTTTTCATATATCCCCATAAAAAAAATCCAAAACAGAAAGATCTGGGGATCTTGGGGGCCACCTGACTGGTCCATTCGTACCAATCCATTTATCTGGAAATGTTGTGTCTAAATATTCTCTCACTATTTGAGCATTGTGACTTGGAGCGCCATCTTGCTGGTAATAAATATTATTTAGATCGGCCAAAGGAACATCCTCTAATATTTCCATTAGTGTATCTTGCATTATTTCTAGATGTCTATTTCCGGTTAGCGTTCCTTCATAGATAAAATACTTAATTTTAGGACCAAAAATAAAGCATGACACGCTAAATCCAAACCGACCTTGACGTTCTCGAGGAAATGTTACATATTGGTTCGTTTGGGACCAGTATCTTGAATTGTTTCGGTTTAGAATACCAGAACTAGTAAAATAAGCCTCGTCTGACCACACCACCTTTCTTTCAAAATTTGCATTTTCCTGCAACATTTGTAGGTACCAATTGCAAAAAACTACCCTACGTTCTGCATCACCGGGATGCAAATGCTGGACAAGATGGTATTTGTATGGTCTAAACTTATGTTTCTTTAGTACTAACTGAGTTTTTGATTTTTTAACCCCAACTTCGTCATATATTTTTCTGCATGATATGGATGGTTGTACCGCGACAGAAGCCAAAACATTTATTTCATTTTCTTCCCTGTTTTCCTTGTTGTAAAAATTAGGCCTGGGTTTTTTAAAAGATCCGTGTTCAATGAGATTGGCCTTGATATTATGAAATATTCTTTTATCGGGTTGATGTCTTTCTGGATACCTACGAAATAATTAGATATGTAACAACAAGCTAGATAGATAGATAATGATTAAGATTTTTATATTTGTTATGAATATTAATGTTACATATCAATTTTTTTGTTAATGCTGAATATTACCAATGTCAAAATCTATTCAAATCATCCGATATGCTCACATTATAATAAAAAACATCCTATAATATATCATTGTTGAGAAGGCTACTTCTTAACCTATAGGCATATAATATACTGTTAAACCTTACCGATTAAAATAAAGCTCCGAGGCTGCGTTGGCGTCTTCATTAGCTTGGATAAAACAAACATACATATCGTGTTTTTCATAATTCTCATATCTATTATTTTCTGCCATGTTAAACAATTTTTCACAAAAATAATAAAGTAAACTTCCACATAACAAAAATCCAAATCAAACAAATAACAGTACTATTTGACAACAATAACAATCCATAATGGCGCATTTACAGAATTTTGTTTTTGTCATGGCTATCCGTGATTGACCATCGGAAAATGATAAATTTTACAAAAATGTTAAAATTTTCCATTTAAAAAAAAAATAAATATGGACTATTATATATTTTTGAAAAGCCTGTAAAAGGGGAATAAGATAAAAAAATAATATATAGGGTGTCCCATTTAAAAAAACATAAGTTTGGGCCGTAACTCAAAAACAAAACTTTTTAGAAAAAAACTACCTACGCCACTGAATTCTACGTAAAAAACTCTATAACAATCCATTTTCACTTTATTGAAAAGTTACCAAATAATCGAGATACAGGGGACCGTCAAAAATGACAAATTTTCAAAATCGCCCTGTATGTCAGAAACAAAGGGGGCTATGAAAATTTCGTTTGCGGCAATGAAAGTTTCATAAAAAAATAGGACAGTAAGCCGCAAACCCCATCTTTCTATCTTTTATAGTAAGGGAGCTGGTATATGAAAACACACGAAAACTGGACACCCTGTACAATGCATTAAATAGTTCTTTTTAAAAACTCTACTTTTAGAAGCCATTATAATACTACTACCTGTTTAACCAAAAGTGCTGTAGAGATTTGAACTTCTAAATATGATAACCCTGATAATTTTAATGGAACACCCTATATATTTTTAGAATTTAAATTCTTTAAGCTGTTTTTCATAAAACCTATAATATACCCATAACTTATTTTTCAAGAGAAAATGGCGTTTAAAAGGTCCAGACGATGACACAGTATCCATGAAACAGTTTATCGTGAGTTTTCTTTAAAAATAAAAGAGATAGGTATGGGTGTACTAGGGGTTTAATGTCAGGAATGACCTGTATATTTTAAATTTTAAAAAATAAACAGGGTGTTTCCTTTAAAATATCAAAATTTTGATTACTTCCGTTTAAACCGAAAGTTATAAGCGAAAACTCCGTGAGAGGTCAATTTTATATTCAAAATTGACATTATATGTTATCCTATTATATCCAAAAATTTGAAATACTTGAAGGAAATAAAATGCTAAATAGTGATTTGGTTGCCATCCGGTATATTACTACTACACTATTACTTGTGGCTTTATGTGAGATTATTTTTACGCAATTAAATGTATTTAAATTATGGCTTTTAATTATTATGGTTAACTTTTTATGGCACAAAAAATAGGTATAAAAACCTTGTTTTATGTTATCATTCATCGATTCCTAAGATTTCTGGAGTTTTTATTAATTTATTAGAAGCGTAATTTTTTGTCATTATTTTATTCAAAAAATATTTTTTTAAATTATAGAAATTAAATTTCGTTTACAGAATAAAAGTTATTTAGATTCTTATCAAATATAAACTTGGTTTAATAAATAAGTTGGCAGACTTAATGGGCAAAATATTTAGATTGAAAACTTGGATAATTTTATCGGATTTTCCCCATTCAGGCTATTTGCTAAATGAAAGTCTAGTCGGGATAAGTCTTGTTAAAAGTTTTGATTAGATGAAAAGAAGTGGTTTAGCTTTAGGTAAAGACTTTGAAAATATTTTATGTCAGACTACAAATCTTATTTCTCAGACATGGTTTGTGAAGTTAAAGATGTAGGTAAATATCCCACCAAAAACATAAATGTTAAAAAGGTGAGCCTAGTTCAAACTAAAATTATGCATGGCTGTGAGCTTCGCCGCAAAAAGAATGAAGATCTAGATGAGTGCCAAGTTCTGCAGAAAATCCCAATAAGTATTTCTAAGAACAAAATTACATTATAAACAAGTATGAAGCTTTATTTCTTTGTTTTATGGGATACCTATAAAAATTGAGATTATTTAAAACTGTGTGACTTGACCAGTTTTTCATTACATCAGTCATTTTATAAAGTCAGAGATAAAGTTATTTAACTTATATAAAAAAAATAATTCAAACAATATTTTGTTTAAATTTTTAACAAGACGTTTAGGACATAAACAGGGTGGCCCACCATATTCAACACGGTCTGTAGCTGGATAACCATGGGGTTTTTTAAAAGGAAATACTGAAACATATACAGGTCGGATAAGGCCACAGTATAAAATTATTTTACTCTATACAGGATGTCTCAAAAAAGTGTGACGTATCAAAGTTGTATTTTTTTAAATGGAACAACCTATATTTTATGACGGTTTTAGATTCTACATAAAAAAATAATTTAAGTTTGTTAATAGTACCAAGGGTCTAATTTTATTCGTTTTTGTGATATTTAATTTTTTTCAAAATGCAGGGGTGCAATTAAATTAATTTTATTTTAACAATATAAACTTCTTAAACTTTAAAATTTGTTTTTCAAGATTAGGAAAAGTCTGCCTTATCATACGTAGGTCATATAGAGATCATAGATTATGCAGGGTGATCAAAAAATAATTTCAATTTTTTAGAAAGTCAAATAGCAATATCTCTCTTATTTTAAATGGAACACCCTATATTTGTTTACACCACATGATGAACAAACCAAATGCTCTTTCAAATGGTGTATAGGTTGCCTATACTTATTTTTTATACTTTTTAAGCAAATTCCGTTTTAACATATTTTTCTTCCAAATGTCTAAATGTAAGTAGGCTGGGATATAGCTATGCCTATTTACAAAGCCGTTATTGCAAAATGTAAATTTCTGGAAAAAGTACAAAATTAAAAGATTTTGTATTATCTGCCACTATTTTAAAAATTCCCAGAAAAAAATTATTAGTTGCTTATAATGCCACTTCCAATAAGTTGTGTTTTTAAACAATCCTAATAACGCCTCTGGTCAGTTATGACATTTTGTGACCTATAACTTTTTTCTTCCATT